>JBCFXI010001421.1:0-55328 GCA_038496175.1 Ampulex compressa | reverse complement strand
CTTTATCACGAATTCCGTGCTGGAAAAGACGCTATTTATTGCAAAGGCTATCTATAGGAAAACGGCGGGAGCAAAGTTGTAGAGCCTAATATATAAATGTCAATGTGGGATTTTTGTATATAAAAATTAGAAATGGAGGTTGAATTTCTTATGGGATCTTCCAAATCGTATGAGTATTAAAATATGATGATATTGTTACGCGTACCGTGTAGACATACGTGTTGCACGCGAAAGTCTGGATATTCACTTCTATAACCAGTGTCGCCAATTGTCGAATATATTTAAGTCGAGGACTATTATTCAAAGCATGTTCTCTCCCGTATTTTGTCGAGGAATCGACCACGGTGCCTTTTGCATCTGAGGCAGATGCGAGAATACGGAGAAGAATTTCTCTTGTCTTCCGCAGCCACTATCAAGATCACTTAACCCGAGGCCAAGACTCTTCCATAGAGTTTACGATATATGTGCGTATAATCTGAGGGAATCTGGAAATTGATAAGTTGAATTTAAAGACAAGACTTTCCTGTCCAAGCTTCCACTCGTTATCTTAATGCGCATACTCGTTCCTTTAATTTATGCCATCGATTGTTAAGGCGCTTCGTTCAAGAATCCACGTGAAGCGGACCTCTCGCCATCGATACTTTGAATAATTCTATAATAACTGTATAACTAATTCTAGGATAATTCTAGAATAATAACTAATTTCAGAGGCTTCCTTAATCATCGTTCATTCATTTCCAATACCATATTCTTGTCAATGCACACGTAGACACTGCCCAACCTTCTTACCACTGACACTATTAAGACTCTTACCTGAATTATATTAATCCTTGACGAGCCCTTCTTTTCAAAGATACGGCTTAATTCACCATCTTATATTTACGATTCTCAATTTCATTAAACCCTTAAAATTGAATAACTTCAATTATCCAAGCCACGCATTAGTGGCCAGAAACTTTCTCACAATATCCTTCCCTCGACTGAAATTCATATTCCAATATAACCAGATTTAAAAATAATCAAGTAGTGTGAGTATTAAGTGCTCCTCAATGACCAACATAATTCACGCAAGTCATCCTATTCTCGTATCTTTCCCCATGTTTCTCGTCCATCGACTTATGGAAGGATCTGCAAGGGACGTTTTCAAATCTAATGAGTAGAATAATATAAGGGTAATTATGCTGTCGATGTGGACTTGGCTGCTTCTAGTATACAATAAAAGTATTCGACGTGCACGCCACGGGCGCAGTATTTTATCGAGGACTCGTCCGGGGTGTCTCTTCTATTTTATCGTCGCCGGAACGTAACGGCTCTCGCTCTGCCGCCATTACCGGGCCTATCGCCGACGTTTTACGATATCGCCGGGATATTATGTTAATTCGATCCGTTGGACGACGTGCCGGGAAAAGATGCGGAGGCGAGCGTCGATACTTGGAGCGCCCTTCTTGTACTAAGCGTGAAGAATCTTTTCGTTTTCCTCGAGGCATTCGTGATTGCAGTACGATGAAAAATGGAGAGTGTTGTTACGTTTAGCCGGCTTTCGATTACGATTTTCGAAATGAACCGTGAATAGTTTTCTTATACGTGCTTTGATGCATTTTCGTTTGGTTTTATAATAATGCTTGAACAACCGATGCGAATAAATTTGTGGATTCTAATAATCACTGGATTTTAGTATCGAAATCCTCCTGTATTGATTATTCTGCTAATATTTGTAATGCGATTAATTCTCCAGTGAACTGGTTTTTATTATTTGAGTAGACTGTATGGTTGTCGTTTAATGAGATGCATATTAATTAGGTATTGTGAACCCTATTTTAAAAAATTTTAAATGAGAGACGTCATTTGTAACATTAAGAGAAACAATGTTATGCTGTATTTTACATAAGCAAATATATGTATTATAGTTGTGTAGACTGATTTCTGATTCACCGTATATATCACGCGTATAAATCGAATCAAATAATTGGACAGTAAAACCGTATAACATTTTCGCATTGGGTACATAGGTAGCACGTTAAATTTTAAGGATCGATTAAAAGTAGCATATATCGCGTTCACTTTTTGCAGTTAAACTTTTCGCGAGGGCGAACCACGCTCTCTGATCTCTTTAATATAACATACCGTACGATCATAAAACTACGATTGTCGCCATAAAAATGAATTTTAACGCCTCGGACGGATACGCGTAAATACGATTTCAAGCCCCTAGCCGCACCTCGATTCGTTGCCAGGAAAATTAGGAACGTCTTGCGCTCGGTGCCAAAAGTTTCTTTTAGAAAAAACAGCATACCTCCTTTAAACTCGACGTTAATTCGCCCCAGAGACAATTTTGCAGTGACATTTATAAAAATAAGAATATCAAAAATTGTTCAATTTACCTCATCGTGTGAATTTCTAAAAATAATTATCTCGGCTGTTACTCCGATAATATGCACTGAATTAAAAATTCTGCTCTTCTTATAAACATATTTCCAAAAGTATTTTCGTAATTTTCGCTAACTTATATAACTGTATACTTAACACACTTACAACGGTAACACTTACACACATACTATACGATTACAAGATAAAACAGCAGCTGATCAAAGAATTATAGCTCCAACCAGGACTTATCTCGTACTTGGCACTTATGGTACGAATCCTTGCTTTTAAATACTCTGCAGTTGAACATCGAACGTTAAAACGTTCCACAAACGAATCACAAACACGAATAAAAAATGTCCTAAAACATGTTTCCTACAAACATATTCCTAACACTATTTTCGTAATTTTCGCTAACTTATACAGCTGTAGACTTTCTCGCAAAAAACAGCAATCTGTCAAAGAATTACAGCTCCAACTAGGACTTATCTCGTACTTGGCACTCACGGTACAAATCGTTGCTGCGAGACACTTCGCAGTTCAGCATTGAACATTAAAGCGTTTCCACAAACACAAATAAAAAAAGGTTCTAAAACATATTTCCAAAACTATTTTCATAATTGTCGCTAACTTATACAGCTGTAGACTTTCCCGCAGAAAACAGCTGCCTGTCAAAGAATTACAGCTCCAACCAGGACTCATCCTCTACTGAGCACTCGCGGTACGAATCCCTGCTGCGAGACATCTCTTCTTTGGGCATCGAGCGTCAAAACGTTCCACAAACGAATCACAAACACGAATAAAAAATGTCCTAAAACATATTTCCTACCAACATATTCCCAAAACTATTTTCATAATTTCCGCTAACTTATACAGCTGTAGACTTTCCCGCAGAAAACAGCTGCCTGTGAAAGAATTACAGCTCCAACCAGGACTCATCTCCTAGCTGGCACTGGCGGTGCGAATCCCCGCTGCGAGACATCTCGTCGTTGGGCATCGAGCGTTAAAACGGTCCGCGCCTATTCTTCGCCCTCCGTCCGCCTCGCCTCGTCCAGCGGCGGGCATCGATCAAATCGGACGTAAATTATTCAGGTTTCAGGTCACGCGTGCACGTTTAACGGAAATGGAATCCATTTTGGTGTCCTCCTTCAAGGTATTTCCGAGGTCGGTACTGCCGCTGGGAACGACAGCTGCCAGGACAGCCCTTTCGCATTTGTCTTAATTTCTCGAAATGGCGGCCGCGCGGGGCCCTGATTTCCCCGCATTACCGTGGGTAGGGCCGATGAATTAGCTCACGGAGATTAGGGCTCCTAGTTAGGGCAATCTTGTTCGCGCGATTCCCGGTCCGGCACAATGACGGGGCTCCTCACTCCGAGGCCACCCTCGCCCTCGAGGACTTATTATCGAAAGACTTCTCGACGTATAATTAATGATTGTTTTGGATTACTTCCGAAATCCGATCCTCCTTCGTGGGGACCGATGACACGGGACATGCCCCTCTCCCGATTCGTCCCTGGGACGTGGACGGAATCGGGGGAAGTCCGCGCGTGGAACGTTGCTCGTTTAACCCTTCTTCTTTGATTTGAGGATGAAGTCGTGGTCCTGACGAGCAATACGAGTATTGCTGTATTGAGTATTGCTGGTCAAGACCACGAATTAGTATTGTTATATCGAGTATTGTTGGTTAAGAGCACGGATTTGTATTGCTATATTGAGTATTGCTGATCAAGACCACGAATTGGTATTGTTATATCGAGTATTGTTGGTCAAGAGCATGGATTTGTATTGGTATATTGAGTATTGCTGATCAAGACCACGAATTTGTATTGTTATATTGAGTAGTGCTGGTCAAGAGCACGGATTCGTATTGCTGTATTGAGTATTACTCTTTAAGACCGCGAATTTGTATTTTTATGTTGAGTATTGCTGGTCGAGAGCACGAATTCGTATTGCTGTATTGAGTATTGCTGATCAAGACCCTAACATTCATCCTCATAAGCCAAGTATGCGCATACACAAGATTATTTTTATAGATATCACATTTAATAAGTCTTTTCTTATAAGAAAAATTCCAACAACGAATGCACGATAAATTTAAAGCATTAAAGCTTTTCTTTGATATAACAGCACTTTGCAATGTTCATCCGAGATGCCATCAAAGTAACACGGTAGGTAGGCCGCATTAAGAAATTCGCCGAAGTGCGGAGGATTAAACTTTTAGCGGCCGAGGCTCGATTTTAAATTTCGATACCGCTGACAGCACCGACGTGCGTGCTTTAAATAGTAATGCCAATAATAACGCTGCGCTTCGTGCACGCTGGTACCGGCATATTTAATAAAGGGGAACGGCCGGGGTTAGTAAAAAGGGTGTAACTTTAATAATGCATGGAACAGCCGGCGAGGAATCTTGTAAGGTGCGATAAAGTTAACGGGGCCGCGAAATGGGCTTCTTGCGGCTTCTGCTTTATGACTCTTGTTTACATCTTTGTGTCCCTCGACAAAGGCGCTGAACAATCGATATTCGCTTATGCCAGAAAACGGAGTGTCGCAATTTCATCCTTATTAATTAATGTCGCTTCTAGATCATAAATCCGATATTCTTGCAACTGTCGTTTGATTTGTCACTGTTACGCGTTTCATTTGCTCGTGGCTTTCCTTTTTTATTTGTAACGTACGCTTGTTGAGGTATGTAATTAAGTTGATTAAGTTGAGGTACGTAATTAAGGGCATAATGATAAAATATAAAAGGGCAATTGACATAAAAATGTCGTTATAGCAGCATGCCTACAGTAAACTGAATTTGTTCTTATGTGATTTTAATCCGTCTGTATATGTACCGTTGTATCTATCTGGAAAATAAGCGGTATTTTATTGATAAAGTGATAAATTACAAGGTGACCCGAGGATATTTTTGAAATATATTCTTGAATCATAAATGCATTCAGTTCGCCGTCGCGTCGCAATTTGTGTTCCAATTTCTTGCTCTTGCAATAAAGAAAATTGTACGAAAGTATGCGTGCTGTAGAACGGTGACTGAATCTCTGGCACTTGCTCCATAATTAAATTGCCTTTTATGGCAATATCTCTGAGATTACAGAAACTCTCTTTCCATCTTCGAGGAGCGTAAAAAGTTGCGCCGGCAGGTCCTCCTCTCATTTACATCGCAAAGGATTCTTTTTAGAAATAATTTCGTTAATATCGCTGGGCTAATGGTATAAAGAAAGGCGTGCATTTTGTTCATAAACGATAATCTGCACGGTGTTATTAAAAGTGATTAACGAAATTGATTTTCCTCGAACGCATGTTTAAATGGCGCATAATCGAGTTTCGTGAAACGAGGAAAGCAAGTGCAATTTATGCCGTTTAAGTATCCTTCATTTTGTAAATTTAATCCATAAAATGTTATAAAAAATTTTAAAAATATGTAATATAAAATACATCCACGATCCTATAGGTACGGTTTGTAGCGTGATTTTTCCAACTGCACATGTAATTCAGAATGGCAGAAGTTCGAGCTCGCTTATTTCCTTCGCAAACTTCTTTAAGATGTTATCCGCTGTTAGATATTGCGCCAACGACTTTCCCGCGACACATAACGATGCGTCTTCCGTGATTCACGATTCCTTTACTTTGACTCTTCGTACAATCAACCCCGTCTGGCGATATTTCTCTCCTGAAAAACGAGCTATTGTTACAAAACGCAGCGGCGCTACGTTTCATAGAAGTTTCACGTTGATTAACAGTAATTCTGTAACCCCATAATTGGCGTCTGATACTAAACTTAAATTTCTAATCATGCGAATCGATACACAGAATAGCGTGGAATATCGAAGCAATCAAAAGAGCTTCGATAAACACTCGTTCTACTTAGTGCTCTTTTCACTCAACCACAATGTCCAAATTATTCTTGAAAGCATTGAACATCTCTCATAAAAGTAAGCAGACAGATGCTGAAAATCAAATGCTACGACTGAAAAAACGACATCAAAGGCGACTTGTATTTATATAAATATCGTTCATCGTTCAGACGAACTGAAGTCAAAATACTTCTCTCGTATGAAAAAAAAAAAAAAAGAAGTAACCAACGTGCATTTTTCTTACAAAGACGAGCATCTTCCAACCTTCCGTTGGTTGGAAAGCGTAATTTCGCATCGACGTGAACGCTTCCTCGAAACGGAGATAATACGATCCTTGAGGCCACGATGAGCGTATCATTGGCTGATCCGCGCAGCTTTTTTTCCACGAGGGCGAATAAACTGCCGATGTAGTTCTGTCATTGCGCCCGGCTCCATATTCCCGAAAGATGCTGAAGAGGCAAACGTCGGCGTTTACTTTTCTATGCATTGTAAAGGGCGCTTCCCCGCTGGGAACAATGCGCCGCAACAGTTTGATCAGAATGCACTTTTGCATGTCATTTCGCCGGGCTCGGGCCATCTGTTGAGCGGGCGCTTTTAATAAAATAAATACGCGGCATTAAGGGCACGAAATGCGCGCTGCCATTAAGTTCATGTTCATCGGGGTGAATATTTTACGAATAAATTTCGAGAGGACCAATCGACGGATGCTACCGCCTATTCTTACTTTGCAACGTAACACAGTACCACCGTAACGTCCTCGTAATTTATTATATTTATCCTCGTTACTCCATTCTTCCTTCCCTCGCTTCCCCCTTTGTGCCAATTATAGTAATCTAAGACACGAATACCGACATCGAGTTTTCCTTCCAACGATTATAAAATACGATTATAGGTGTTTTCGCTCTTTTTCATCAGGAAAATAGATTTAGTGATTAGTTCTTTTAATAAAGGAGAACGATGTCGATGACGGTAAAGCGGGTGCTCGATGTATTTCGGGGAGATTTATATAATATTTATAAAATCAAGGGGATTTACGCGCTTGGTGAATTTACGTCGATGTGGAAGTTTAAATTCCAAACGCGGTATCTGGTATGTTGCACGCATGTCCCCCGAATAACGTACACACCGTGTAACACATAAATATATCGTCCGTCCATTCTGATTTTCGCTGTACGGCTTCGCGGAGTATCGACCACGTCGGCGCCGGAGGTTTACGTGGACGATAAAAATTGTATCGTCAAACCGAAAGTCCGCGGAGCGTTCGAAAATTTGGGCACACGTGCCGCTCATCGAGGACGGACATTCTTGTATGTAATTTATTGACGAATGAGCGAGCGATTACGTTCGATCGGTGGGGAAAAATCGGAGCGGTTCGATTTTGATAACTGGCGATCACTTCGAAAGTTTTATTTGCGTACTTTGCCCTAAATCCGCCATTCTTTCCTTCCAAATTCCTGGATTATTGTCAATCGAAACGTCACTCGTCGATCGTCGATACTTTCCATTGCATACACGCTGCTTTTTTCTTCCTCTTTAAAAGTATGACGCTATACATCGCGTTGATGATTAAACAATCCAGGATTTTATTAATAGATAAATTCCAATTGAATATTAATTAAATAAAAAATCCAAAAAAATTTTTCGATATACTTATTCAAAAGATCAAACTCGTATTGTCATTAGACGATCAATACTTCGATCGTAGCTCACCACGATAATCGTATCGAACAGTCGAGTAACAAAACCGCTAGCTCTAAAACCAAAAAATCATAAAAAAACCCCAGTCACTCACATACCAACACGATAACAAACCATATTCATTAAAAAATATTCACGATCCATCACCAAGTCCAAATCCTCTTCCACTTAACATCTAATTTCCTTCAAACGCATATTTTGAAAAATCACGTAAACAAAAACCTAAAAAAAAAAGAAAGAAATAACACTAAAAAATGAGGTCAAAGCGCCGCAAATCAAAGCATCGTAATTTCAAAGTAAGCTTCGATCGCAGCAGGAAACAAGGAGAGACGATCGGTCCGCGACGAGCCTCCGCTCTCCTCTCCTGCTGGATGGATAAAACGTCCGAAAATCCGGAGGTACACAATGTGACATTAATATGCGCCGGGTGAAACGTGCTTGGGGAGCACTCCTAAGGTTGCCGTTCAGTTTATGGTGTACAATCTCTCGGAAAAACTTCTCTCCGCGGACGTTTAGTTAGGTATTCCACGTAGGGCGTGTTGGGCGCGTGTCAGTCGTTTGAACAGTCAGGGGTGAAAAGTTACGCCGCAGGATTACACTGGAAAACCCTGGGGCCGGATGGTATCGGGCGCGGATAAAAATATATCATTTAGGAGCATTTCGCGCGGCCGACACGTGGGAAATCTCGTCTCCGATTGTCCGCGGGGTTGGAAAAGCATAATTTACAAGATCGTGGGACGGGAGCGCGGGTCAACGGACGCCTCGAATAGGTTTTTATGGAGCTCGCTCTCTCTCGATCGGAATTGTCATCGAGCCGGCTACGAAATTGGTTTCAGGATATGCACAATCAAGCACGTTTGTACAAAATCCGCGCTACGAAGTCGATACCATTGAGTAGATTTGTCACTTGAGGGATGTGAGGGGAATAATGCATAAATATCGCAGAACGGAATCGCGGGATGGACTTGCAAGCGAGGCTGGACGTGGGACTTCTTTGATCGCTTTTGCGATCGAAGTAACCGTGCGATTGGGTCAACTAAGTGTTCGAACGGTGAGGCTGAAAATAAATACGTATCGTGGATGTAATAATATTAAGTGCATTTGTGGTGAAAAAACACCACATAAATATAATATATTATATAAATAATTATATAAATTATATAAAAAAAATTCTGTATACAATAAATTATATAAAAAATTATATAAATAATAAAATATTAATATGAATAATATATTACAGAGAATAATAAGGTGTGGTAACTGTTAATTATATTATTGCTTGATATGCTGCAATCGATAAAGTATATTCGTTGTCTTAGCGAGCTTTTCCATGGTAGGTGATCTCTTGGTGAATTAAAGAACGCGATGTGCTATGTAACATTTAAAAAACAATTTACACGTTATAATACGATGATTTATTATGTTTATGTAAGAGATGTAATAAAACGTAAAAATGGTGCTGATGCTTTTGTATCATTTATTACTCATTTCCTATTGCACATTGCTCTTCTCTATCTCACGGTGAATTAAAGAACACAATGTGCAGTACAACGTTTAAAGAACAATTTGAAACTTACAATCCAACGGTTCATTATGTTTACGTAAGAGATATAACGAGAGGTAAAAATGGTGTTGATGCTTTTGCATTATTCATTGCACACCGTTGTTCTCTATATCGACTCTTTGCCTCTATTTCTCTCTGCACCAAGCTTCTAATTATTTGCCTTTCCTCCGTTAACCGTTACGTGGCTATGGCCATGTATTTCCATGGCCGAGACGTGGGGATTATCCACGGTATCGAACTCACCATTTAACGAAGACATCGAATAGAATTGCAAACGAGGGATCGTACGCGGCCACGATTAGTTTCGCGACACAGAAAAAAGTACGGTCGGTAATCGGGTCTAACGAGTGGAAAAAGCATCGCCCGCTATATTTTTCAGGGCTCGATAGCTTCGACCAAATGTTTCCTCAGATATTCAAAATCACAAATGTAAGATAAATATAAAAGCACGAGCACGCGAGATGGACGAACGCGAGAGGAATAAAAATATGCAATATCGAGTGCGGAAGGATGAAAATGAGTCGACGTCGTGGGAGGAGAATAATTTTTCCTAGATTGGAGAACGTTACTCAACGAGCTGATCCAATGGGATTTCAAACGAGAGAGCGTACGCGGTCATTTCTGCTATCGAGAAAGAAATGGAAGTGGTAATCGAAGTTAATCGAATGGCGAACATCGCGCACGTGATATTCCGTGACGGACGATAGTTCCACCCAAACGCACCGCTCGAGATTTTACTCTTCGCACCCGAAGCGCTATTTGGATTGCAATTTCACACCGCAATGAAATACTTCGGTTGAAGATACTTTAATCGCTTCCATCCGTAAAACGTAAAAAGCGAAGCTTCGACTTCTACCAGGTTTTCTTATGCATATAAATATGAACAAATATTACGAAGACAAAATGACAGATATATCATGTACTTAGAGATTTCTCTCACCAATGATATATATATATATATGTATGTGTGTATGTATGTATGTATGTATGTATGTATACACAAATGCATGTATATAGTTGTATAAAGGCGCATTGTGCAGCCGGAAATTCGCGCGTGCCATTAACGCGGTTTATTGCATGTTATATTGCATTTCAATCCCGGTTATCCGAATGCGCTATTTAATTTCGAGCGTACTTGCATCCCGACCGCGCATTATAAAGAGTCGTCGTTCGGCGCCATTCGATTATAAAAGGGCCGTGTAATCGTAATTGCAACAACGCTGATTACTCAATTTGATTTTCGATCAATTTATTTGCAGGTGCTTGCATTGACTGTCGACAAGTAGGACTGGCCGATGACCGGTCAAGGGACAAGGATTCGTGGTGGCGAAAGAGCGGGAAGAAATGGTAAAAGTGTGATAAAAATATTTCTCTATGCAAATTGCGAACGCAGCTGAAGTGCCATGCGTAATCAATGTCGGAAGCAGAGACTGTCGGGAGTGTGTGCGTTGGAATACGATGATTGAGAATAGAAATCGTGGAAGTAACGACGCCTTTGAATGCATGCAAATATGTTTAAGTTTAGAATTAAGCGTAAATTCAACATCTGCAAAATGTGCGTTTTAGCTAAATTGCAAATTCTGCAGCCTGCTCGAATAGCGGACCACGACCGCGTAACGAAGGGACCTTTCCACTTGATGTTCTTGAAGCTCCTTTAGCCCCCAAAATTGTTTTTCTCGTTTGCAAATGAAAATTATGTTAAAGTATGTGTAGATGAAAGCGAACGCTTGAAGAAGTTTGCAGAAGCGGAGTATTGATCGAAAAAAGAGACGGCATAACGCGGATTAGGGAATCTGCAATGCAAACCGACTTCATTTGGGCTGCTCCTTTGTCAATAGAGTTTGCTGGGCGATGTACCATCGAAAACCAACGTTTACTCGATTCGAGAAAATCCTCGAGTTCCAGTTCATGCAGGTATAATTCATAACGCAAATACCGTTCCATTTTGTACGCCCAAGGTATTATCCAAATACGCATAATGGATATTTAATCGAACGTAACGTGAAAAACCGCCGAGAGTTGGCCTCTGTACACAAGATTGAGTGCCAAGAGTAATAAATTAACGCTCTCCGTATCTGTGTACCAAAAGTGATTTAAAATTATCAGAGATTTAAGTGAGCTTTGAGTTAAAAAGCCTTCTTCCTACAGCTAACACGAGTAAAATTTATCTTCAATTTACGACACAATATGAAGAAGTATAGGTTTAAAGAAGGTATCACTTTAGACGCTACATAAGACTTTTAAGTAAAACCAGCAATATCACTTTGGACATGACGAGTAAAAAGGAAGAGTAACGTTTCAACTGAATTTCGCTCTCGTCGTGGTAATATAAGGCGTAGACGTATTATGACTATGAACCGTTTAGAAAATTTAATGAAGCAGAGCGTTTTTATAACCCAAACGTAATCACGCCGAGAGAAGCGAGTGTCTGGCGTATGTAATTTGTGCACGTTTTGTTCACGAGAGACGGTTAACCAGGCTCATTTTATGACTCGAGCCGTACTAAGTCGACGATGATAAAGCAAACGCCAGTTTGAAAAGTACGGTTGAGCTTGTAAAGAAGATCCACATAGATATATGTATATGGCTCGTTTAAGACTGAAAACTTTTTAAACCTCCAGCATCGGCCATTATCGCTGTACAAGTATGATATTTTACTAATTTGCGCGGTACAAGGAATATATTTCATATGTTAGAATAGATTTTATCGTGATTTCGATTAAATCGATGCATCAGATTTATTACTAAAGTAGCGTAATTTATAACTCTCTCGATAGATACTTGCCCCATACTCTTTTTACACATCTGGTAAACTATTTTTCCATGCTACAAGCCTCTCAGTATTCCCTCATTACCCGCATTACGTTATACGTAAATAGCCACAGGTGTCGGTTATAGCCCGAGCACATTCTGTCTCTCACACGTACCCTCAGCTTATCGATCATGCAATGCTTGTTATACCGAAACTCGTCCCTGCTAATAATGCACGATATAGCTTAGTAAAATGAAATGCATTAAAATCGTTGATTAATACAAATTCCTATAAAAATTAAATACGTGTATATAGCAATTTAATTGATAAAAAAAACCCGATCTCCATAGAAAAGGATCTTTGGTACTTTCGACAACCGAGGATGAACTACGAAACTCATCACGCAAATCTCCATTTCTCAGAATTTTAATAATATACATATAATCAGCCAATCACTTTTGCATATAAGATACTATCTTTATTTACCTCGATTATATATTTATCATAAAATCCCTAAATACTACAAATCGTCCACCAATGTTCCTCGATCGAAGCTCTATAATAATTATTCGTCACATTTCTAGGCGATAATTATACGCATGATATAACTATCGCATATTCAACTTTGCAAGAAAGTCATTAAAACATCCAACATCCCTTTTATTTCCCATATCTGAGCTTTGACATCCACGATTTTTCTCAGTTTCACAACACACACACACACACAAACCACCATCCGACAACTCGTGTGTTAGGGTAGATTCATTACCGGGCCATTGGCAATTGCGCCACGTTGAAGTTAAGGGATTAGCTCATGTACTAACTTCGAGCATTCCCGTAGCCCAATTAACATACTCAGGTTGAAGGAGCGCCGCTGGTGTGGTTAACCCGGTGCTCACATAGTAACCGCTTTCACGAAGACGAGCATACGCTCTCAATGACTCCTCCGAAAGGCTTTCAACGTGTCTGGAAACACCGATGTAATCGTGACTCGAAGAGTTTCGGCTGGTAGGGCCGAACTGGAGCATGCGCGACAAACCAAGATTCCAGGAAAGCAAGATACGAGAATAATCGAAGGGACCCTAAAGACTCTGTCCTTTAGGGACGAAACTTCCCACGATGTATCGGGCCACCTGCACAACTCTGGCTCGCTTGGAAACTCGGCTACGTCTCGCAGGGCCGAGAGTAAGGCGATAACGATACGGCGCTACGAGATAAAGACTGCAATATCGAGTACAACACCTGCGGTTCGAATCGAAAGCAAGTACTTTATCACTCTATCATTCTATCGTCTTCACATTGTTAAACCATTGTCAGATCGAGAGACGAAAGAGCGTCCTACCTTAACGATCTAATGAGCCGATAAAACCTACGAATTCTTATGATCTTATTCATCCACGCGTATTACCATCGACTATTTAAAAACTTTTTAAAAATGCGAGTACCTATATGCTGGAAAAGGCGAGGGAAAATTTCAGTATACGAACAACGGGACGTAGGAAGTAACTTTCCATATGAGCCAAAATTACGACAATAGAAATCTCTCGTGACAGGATGTACGTGTTCACGGGGCACTGTTTGCTGGGATATTAATATGGAAGAATGGAGGAACGAGGCGGAATATCGGCCTCGAAAATCCTGATTTCAAACGACACAAGCGGAATTATTTGGTCAGATGTAAAGCAGAAGTGCCATTCCCGTTCTCCGGTATCGGCATACAACAAAAGAACGAAATTATCTTCGGCTTCGACCATTCATCTTCTCTCCCTCCCGAGTCGTGAATAATCATTCCCGAAGCCGAATTATTCGTGGCTAACGATTCATCGACCTGGATATTAACGCGTTCGAGGAACGAGGCACCAATGAAGCGGGAGGAAGTTTCCCGGGGAAGATTATCAGATTATTCATTCACAGGTATAATTCCGGAAGGCAGAAACCCGCCGGTAACGTCTCACCACGTCCAATGCGCTGCCGCATTTCGTACATCATGCATCGTATTGACTCGCAATAGCAACTCATGTTCGTGCTTCGAGTGATAGTCTGAATCGAGAAAAATAAGGGTATAACTCGTAACTTGCTGGCAGCGATCGTATTCCTCGTGGTGAGATCTGGGCAATTGGTATCAAAGTACAATATATTCTCAAGATCGCGGGGAATGGCGAGCTAATAGCTGCGAAACTGTGGAAAATTTACTTGGAAATATTTCTTAAGTACGGCCATTGTATATAGGGTCGTGGTTTGCTGAGCAATAAATTCGAAGTTCCTCCAAAGGCAGAATTTACCTTTATCCATTTGTACCCTAACTCGTAGCTGAATTGAATAAGCTGGAAAAAAGATCTTCGTACTTTGAAAATCACGCCCAATATTTAAGAGTACTCTGTGGGAAAAACCAAACGCTATCCTACTTGTAAATAGAAAATCTATCATAAGTATGAAGAAAAACCGTCTCTTTCACTAACTCGTTATATAATAATAAAAGGCAAACTTTAAAACGAAGTATTGCTCCTACACGTCTTCCTCGGTTTCCTTTAATAATATTTGATGCCGTGATCATAACGAGCAGTGACTAAAAAGCAAACTTGACTAAAGAGCAAACTTTAACATTTATATACCTTTCCATCCCAATCCTCCATTATCTTCATCTTCACCGAGCAGCTACGCTATCAAAGCCAATTTCTCCAATATTAAACTCCGACACGGTGCTTCATGAAATATGACGTATCACTATGCCGATACGCTGCTGATATTGCGCCAATGCCGTATCGATGCCGATACGTCAGGTGTAGGGCAAACAATATCAACGCGGGGACAGCTGCTCGCCGCTGATCCGATGTTGTATTTAATTCAAACCCGAGCGACACGCAGCAGAGTTTAAAAGCAGACATCATCGAGATCATGAGCGACGATCCTTGCATCACTTCATCAACAAAGAATCAAAGCCCTTGACCATGCGATCATTCCAAGAAAAAAAAAAGCTTTTTTACAGCACCGTCAAGACATTCCAAAATAGTAACAAAGTAGCTGGTTAATCGGAACCTTCCGCCTCCTCACCAACAATATATCATTCTGTTTCACGTTTAAGTCTGCTTTTACAGGCTGTCAGCCACGTCGGTCGACGCCAAAGCGCTGAAATTATTTTGCTTCGACGAGGACCTCACGAGAAGGTCGAGACGTCACGAGCGTGACCGGGAGTGCTCCCAATCCGAAGAGCGATAAATCCGCTGAAAGAATCAAAGGGCCCAAGCCCCTTGCAAAGGGTCGAAATTCGGTGAAGGCGATTCGCCAGTTCCGTGGAATTTCCGTCCGCTGTGAATTTCAGGCTGCAGCTCGGCGTGACACGTGACACTTTTAGCGAGGCATCATCCCTCTCTCGAGGGCTTTGAGATGCGACGTCCGGCTCTTCTCCTCGATGTGCTCTTGCTCCCCTGGCCACGTCTCGCTCGGCCGGGCCGTTTCCATTCGGCTCCTGTTTTTGCTTCGGCAATTTTGAAAGGCTTTGTGCATCCGTGGCGGACCGTCGGCTGAAAAGCCAGTCGAGAGGCGCGGGGAGAGGGGCGCGTTAATACTGACGCCGCGGACTTTCGCCGACTGACCGAGTTAAAGGTCCGCTTATTCGCGCCAGCCACCACCGGAATCGCTAATCGTAATCTATTTGCCCGACGAGGCGAAACTTTCTGTCGGTGGTGGCATCGCTAAGCGTGGCGCATAACGCTTGGGAGTTAGCTCGCGAGGATCCGAAATTTCGGCCCGGTACGTCGCAGCTGCTGCTTCGTGATTCGCGCCATCGAGACCGACGCTTTATGATTGTGATTTTCGATGATACGTTCAGGGATGAAGAACGCTGGCTGAGGTAGTTGTTGGGTGTACAACTCTGTTTCCCTCATGGCTAAGTATAGATAATTCTTCGAATCGTTAATGTATAACCAGTTTTTTAGAGTAAAACCTCGAATATCGAAAAAAAAATCCGGCTACAGCAAAGTTGTACACTTACATACGTAGTATAATGAAAATATAAGATGGCAAGTATTTCCCCTTGGCACGATTCCTTCGAATTCGATTCTCGGAATAAAACATTTCACGTAAGCTATTATCTGTCCCGTTCAATTCTCTCCGCGATTTTCTTAATTCTGAAATATGCTTCGTACATTCTGCGATCGACTAAGGGACGGATGATTTTTTAATAAAGCGATTGCGATGCCGTAATGCGTATTTCCTTCCGTTTGAACGAGTAATAAATCTTAATCTGCGATTCAAGGGCAGCATTGAAATGGATTTTAATCTTCAAGGGGAACGTACCTGGGTTCTTAATACACGTTACCGGACGCTTCTGAATAATTGAAGGGAGGTTTTAGGAAAATTAGCTTTCCAGCCGGAAAGCCCTTAACCGCCAGTGTATATTTTATTCCTTAACATTTGCACGGCGGCCGAGCTCTGCTCACTTTGTGCAGACGTAGCGGTTCCTTTATTTGCGTTGATGCTCGGGAAGCGTTGAGATGTGTTTCGCGTGCTGGTCAGCGGACCAGAATTTACGCGCATATTTCTGCCCCCTTTTAGACGATAATGTATCCTCGTACGTCGTTGATAAGCCTAAAGTTATTAAGCCGAACTGAGCTTAATAACAAAGAGGAAAATGATAACATCCAAGTATTAATGCATATCAGTTTTGAAATTATTATCATTTATCGTAATTTAAAAAATTCAAAATAAAAAACAAAATTTTAAAAAGACAAGAAAACACGTGTAAAGGCCAAGATTGCCCTTGAAGTTCATATTTATTTTATTTTACTTCATAATCTATAAATACATATATTTATAATATATAAATTTATAAACAATAATAATTATTTACTTTGTTTTATAAATTACGCATAAAATTTTATAAAACAATTTAGTACGTATTTTATAATCTGCTCCGACTGTGACACACCTAGAGTATTTATCAATAATTATAAACTACATTTATATACTTCGAGCATTTAAAACCTCTATAAAAATCAGATATTATATTTCTGAGAAAAGAAAGTACTCTTTAAAATTACAGAATTTTATGAAACTGACATCGATATTCATAAATGTCCCGAGCTTGACATACGAATGAACCATATATTACATAATTCCACGAATCCCAAATCAATCCCACCTTCAGAACATGCCATACAATTGGCGACGATAGACAAAACATCCCAAAACAGGCGGCAACGTCAGATTTACGTTAGTCCGACTGACGTCGGGCTTTATCAGCTACAGTCGTTGAGCGCGTTAAAAGGAATTCCAATTGGAGCAGTTACCGATGGAATGCAGTTGCATTCCGGCGCCGCGGGGCGACTAGAAAGGAACCGCCTTCCGCATCCCGAAAATCACGGCCGATGAAATTAGCCGGGGCTTGGTTAAAGTTCGTTCTCCCCTCTTAACGGCGTCGAATCGCTCGTAAACTTCGTACGCGAATGAGTTTCCTCTGGCGAGAACTTAGGAAGACCGGGGCACATCCGTCTAACTTCGTGCACAGAGGAATGGGCCTGACTATTACGGACTCGTTATGTACGACGATGGGATTTCTCCTTGCGATAAACATTTCGACAATGATGGAATAACGGTGTATCGATGCAGCCATTGTGGAAGGTCTCCTGTCTGTAAATACGACGAGTTGTGTGTGTGTGTGCAAGGGTTTGGAAATCCTGGTTTGTATTGTATATGTGATCGATAAGTGGTGACGAACTCTAGTGTGAAGGGAATAGTCATTGGGGTGGTAGTGAACTACTAGAGGCACTGCTAGAAAGTCAGGATGGTAAGGACAGTGAGATTTGGTAAGCGACATTTCGAAAAGGGAAGCGAAAGAAAAAGTGTGGTAAGAAAGTAAGGGTAGAAAGGTAGAGAACATATGGGAGAGTGAATATGAAATCACCTAGGATTACTTTGTAATCAATATATTATTATATATATTACATTGAAAGGAAAGGAAACAGAAAGATCATTTCAAAATAGATCTACACCCTATCTCTTCCTTACGCCTTCCATCTAACCTGCACCCCTCTTACATACACGAAAGAGCTATATACGATGAAAAAGAAACGTTAAAGAAACATCGAAGATTATCCAAAGGAAGATTTTTAAATGCAATAGTACAACACATAACCTTTACGATACACAGAAAAAAAAACCCGTACATTTGCACTAACCTCTTCACCTCGCCTTTCTAAAGCAACACTCGAATCAAATGATCCCCTCAAAATTTCTCCCACATCGATCAACAAACAATCCTTCCACATTAGCCCCTCGCATTTGTTCCGCACGGAAGATTATCCACGAGCCGCGTACCTCTCTAGCAATCGCTCAGCAGCCCTCCAACTCCCTTTTCATCCGAATCCGTGGAATCTCGCCGAGGGAACTTCTCCCGTTATAAAAGTCGCGCGCGAGGCGCGATACGTCGCGTAAGCGCAAACCGATCGGGGCGGCCATCGGGCGTGTGCGGCGGATGCAGGCTGCAAATTAAAACTTTTCCTATGAATAGTAATGCCACGTGGCCGCCCCGCGGAGGTGCCTGATTTTTCCTACGCGCCGGATAACTCGCGGCTGGCGCATTACCCGCGAAGCCACGGCGCGGCTCCTTCGAGATGCGCAACTACTTTGCGAATTAAAGTCACGGCCTCGCTCGATATGCAAAATCGGGGGGTCCGAGGGGCCGGGGAAGGGAGTTGGAAAACGAACCGAGGAATCGGGAAGAAACGCTTTCGATGGCTCGAGGAGGGAAATAAGGTTATTAAGGCAGCGGGCGGAGCCGTGCTGCTTTACAAAGAAGCCGCAGCCTGTTTTTACCCTGGGCCAAAGCGTTGACGCCCACGGAGAAAGGGGGCTTATTTACTCGGGAACGTCCCGCCTGCGCTGCAGAAACCACGAATGGCCGTTATCGAGATAATTTATACCGGGATCGTCACGGAACTATTGAAAAACTGCCATCCGCCGCGGACGTCGGCGTGGAGGGGGGCGCCGATGTTATCTTTCGATTAGGAACGTAAATTTCCCGGCTTACATTAACGATGATACAGCCGGACGAAACTTTCCAGCCGCCCCAGTTGACGATGAATCACCGCGGATTGCATTAACAATTATGCATGCAGCCTCGGACGTGCGCGCGGTAATGTAAGCGGCTCGTTATCAGTTTCTTCGAGGAGCGTGCGGGAAATTCGCTTCGACTCGCCTCCCTCGTTTTCGTGTTATTCCAAAACGCAGTCCTCGAGTTCGCTATGCGACACTTTGTTTACTCGCGATGCGCTTTAAATCGTGCACCAGACGATCTACTTTGAATTCGCTTTGAATCGGGGTGATAGAAAAGTCGTACGGCATAGGAAGGAGTTTTCCTATGCGTAATATGATTTTAGGATCGATCCTGTCGAGTAACTTTGACGTACCTTCACGTTCTTGATGGGTCACGATGGAATAGAATAGTGCGAGAACAGTCGAGAGCGTATGCAGAGTAGTGTCAAAAATTATATAATATATTACGATATAAAGCAATCCGTGGTTTAATATAAGAGGATTGAAGTGTACAGTATCGATGGCAATGAATGTAAGTAGCATATAGAATCGCGAATTACCACTTGTCGACATACTCGCTACAGTATTATCCCGAGGCAGTAGTTCATATTCCTAGGATATTTAATGCATATCTCGATGGTGGAGTGAATCTCGATTTAACGTCCAGAAATATTTATCGTGGTATCGCCGAGTTAACTCGCCTATTTAATGGACACAGCCTGACTGTGCGTTGAATGGCGGATATACGCGCAGGATAGAATCCGCCGTAGAGCATTAAATCTAATAAACTCTACCCGGCGCCTGTTAATTTTCTCATAACCCGGGCGATTGGATAGTTCTTGCCGTAATGGGCTGTAAAATTTTATTACGCCGGTATTAACAACCGAACGTTATTGCTCACGGCCGGATCTAAATGGACGGATTTATTAACCGGGATTCTTTGAAAGGGATACGTATCGGCATTTGTAATACGAGGACGTCACGCCGATATATCACACCCGGGATTTTCATATCGTTTCGCCCGAGCGGACAGGGCCCGATGTATTATTTCATTTGTGCAATGGGACGTGAATGTTTAATTTTGCACGAGTCGAATTGCAGCTACGATATATCTCGTGCGCGCGAAACAAAAATCGCTACACTTACTTGCGCGAGCTTTATTTACGGATATTTCGAGAGACGTATCTTCCATCATGCCAATGCAACTGGACATCTTGTAATTCTAACAATTGTCGAATCGATCGATGGCTAAACGACTCGACTCCTGCGCGCAACACTTGTTTAACCTCGAACCGATAGAGTCGAAGCTGCAGAATTATCGCGAGGATATTAATACCGGGAGCATCAGCCGCAAAGCTTATAACCGGAAATACCGCTACATAGCTTTTATCGCGACTCCACATTCCACGCCTCTCCTTTCCTCGCCAACACGATTCAGGACTTATTCTGGGGATCCGGGCAATATATTTATCCCGCGTGGGGCGCATAAATTGCCGGGAACGCGGATCTGGGCGGCATAAACTCGGAGGAGGCGGGTAACGAATCCCGGCAAAACGCCGGGGATATCCACTAAATCTGGCCGGCACTTTCCGGAAGAATCAGAAACTAATTAGCAACTATGAAAAGCAAATCCGGCTAAAGAGCAGGTTACCGTGAGCCACGCTTTGTGGTGTTGCGCTTAAAGGCAGCGCCAACCTGCCGCCTCGTCACGACAAATGAATAATTAAGCAGGGCTCCATGCGGCGTATTTAGCGACGCAAGAAAACGTCGGAAAATTGAATCTCTGCCCCGGACGGAGTCACTCCTGCCGAACTTCGTGCCCTTCGTGGCCTCTGCTCCATGAATAAAAATTCCCCTTAGGCGGGCCGCGTATTTATGAACTATCAGGGCCTCCGACGTCTTCCTGGAGACACTCGAAAATCGTGCGCGCACCGTGAAATCCCAGCAAATATTCCTCGCGCCCCAATTTCCCTGCTGGATTTCGTGCCGCGTACGATATCGCTGTGCTCTCTGAAAGCGAGTGCATTAAAAAATTTAATATATCCCGGCCCGCGATATTAAATACAAACTGGGAAGGCATATTGTCCGTAAAGGATGATTATTGCACACCGACGCTGTCCAGGCGGGAGCAGGGTAAACCTTTCCACTCGCGCCGGATCATACGCGGTCTTTTCTACTGAAACTCCGTCCTTCGATATCTGTTATGCGTAATAGCACGCCTATTCACGATGCTATTTCGTTTCTATTATTCAGTTCCTGCAAGACTCTCGATAAAAGCTTGTCCTATAAAGTGATAAAATTACTTTTATTACTACCACTTTATTATTACTTTATTACGCTGATGTAATTACTTTTATTGCCATTTCCACGAAAGAAAAAATGGTTTCGTTAAAAAGGCTAGCTCCACATTTCGAAATGAAACAATTTCTCCATTATTGTTATGGCGTAGTTCGAAACTTTCTCTTCCAAATTCCTCCTCTACAAAAGCACCAGGAGTGATTTTAAAATATATATCCACCGTGACACGTGGGACATTCGATTCTTAAACTCGCACCACTTGCGCAAGCATTTCGCACGCAATTCACTTTCTCGAATAATCAAGGGCGTTCGAAGTAACGCAGTGAATCCACGTCGATTGATCGATATTCCCTTCGGCATCGGTACACGGAGAATTAATCGTCGGCGAGATTCGACAAGCAGTCGAGTCCAACATTTCACGATGACGCAGATACGTCACTATCGCATCGCAGGTGAGCCGCGGGTACGGATCCGAAATTGAATTCCGGACCGCGTATCGGGACAAAGGCCGCCTGATCCGGATCATATCTGAGCGTTTCTGGGAAACAATGGTCCCGATTATCCGTCACAAATCTTCGTTTCGCCGTACGCGAGGCCGCGAGAGAACGCTTCTGCCAGAATTGCGGCATAATGCATAATCACCGCGCGTCCAGAGGCGATATTCTGCGTGCTGCCGATAGGACGTATTTTGGCAGCAAGGTGGGAGCGTGCAGTGCTATAGAGTTGATTCTAAGTGGAGGAAATTATTATCGAACAAACTGTCGTATCATCTCTTGCCGATTAATCATTATGATTATAATGTTGAATATATTCATATAGAAAGAAATGATTAGAAAAAAATTGTTTTTTTTATTACATACATTTTTTATTTTTAAGGAGTAAATAATGTGAATATTAATCAATTGTTTGAATGTAAGTGATAAATTTGATGAAGGAGTTGTCTAATCTGAGCCGGAAATGGTTTAGTGCGTATGGAAATAAATATGAAATCTTTATCTCCTTCTTTAACTTCTTCTGTTTTTGGAAACGAGCGCATGCATCTGAAATTTGAAAATTTGTTTCGACGAAGATTTTTTGACTCGCGTATCACGATTGTCATGAGAATTTTTACATTGACATTCGCATCACGTTGGTCACATAAAAGTATAAGTACGTGCAAATGTAAACTGCGATTGGTCTTCGAATGTACGATTTAACCGAGATTTTGTGCATTACAAATTTGACTGTAGAATATCACGAGATTCTATAAGACACTGAGCGGTAAATCGCGATATACTCTGATTTGACACATAAAAATGAAAAGCAGTTAATCGCGTTACGAAATTTCCTAGTCGAAACGCAAGGCCGCTAAACGGCATTACGAAATCTACGCTTCGACTTTTGGGAGCGGCGTTAAAACTTTCCGCAATTAACCCAATTTGTTTGTAATTAGCGAGAAGTTAGGCGGGGTTACTGTGCAACGTTGCGGCTAACATCGGCCTGACTGCATACAGGCGGATTACCACAATGAAAAAATCTATATCCTATATGCGAGGAGGCCGAAACAGAAATCTAGAGTGGAAACGAATTCCGGCGCGGCTCACGAAAATAGGAGAGGAATATTGACCTATTTCCACGAATTTGAAACGTTAGTCAAAGTTTGCAACGTCAATCCACGAATTTGAGCGGACTGTCAAACTATACTAGAATATTTACAAATGCAACATACACCAAACTAAGCTAAACAACTAAAATAACATATAAAACATATAGGAAATATAACAATATATGTATAATGTAGAATAATTAAAATATGCGACCGTTTCTCAGTCGCAACAGAAAATGAAATAAAATGCATGGGGAAAACGTTGCCGACGCAAGAATGGCCGAGAGATTATAGAAACGTTGAATAACCGTCACACTTTATAATAACTGACATATCAATGTAGAGCACACAGTACTCACGTTCCGCTCGAGAAGTTCCGCGACAAAGCCTAACAGTTTCAATGCTAAATATTGCGATCGTTTAGCGCAGGACCGACCAACGCGCAGCTCGTGATCATGTATGAAGAATTGTGTTCTTCTTTTTTTTTCCTTTAAGTATTGAGCATTTCTATCTTCGTTTTATTCTTATTACCATATACATATATACATATACATTTTCTTAATAGTTCATTGCACATTTTCTTTTCACATCTGATCGTAGTACTGTTTTTTTTCTCCATTTACACCAATTGACCATCAATAATACACCGCTGCATACAAATCAATCGCACACGATATAAATCAACATGTACGAACTTCCTCGTAATGCCAAATTTCGAGGAGAAAAAAATATTGGAAAAAGTTCACCATTATTCTTTACACGTGAATCTCGAAAAGCAGCGGCAAGTTATTTTCTCGAAAATCATCGCCCACCATCATCCTTCGCCACCGCCGTTACCAACAGTTTAAACTCGAATCTGGCGAAGTGGGAGGGAAAAAGCCTTGAAGTCCTCGCGACAGAACGAACGGTCCCTGAATGTCGTACGTATCAAATCCCCATCGGGACTCGGGCTTCGGGTAATTAGTCATAATTAGAAGGGAGCGTTAATTAAGTTCATTAGGCGATATTGCGCGTAATTCCGATAATGGAGCGAGTGTCAAAGGTTTGAAGCGGCCTACGTCACGTTGCCAACGGTTGGGGGGAGGGGGAGGGGGCGTAGTTTCGAGGGAGAAACGCTCGAAGAATTCGAAAAGGTAGAATTGGCGTGACTGCGCGCCGTAATCTCCCTTTGATGAGCGTCGCCGTGCGCTACGCGCTTCGTCGAATTCGTCCGAGGAAAGAAATCCTCGAGAAAAGTAGAACGATCCGGATTCCGGCTGACTGTTGGATACCACGGCTTCCCTCGTGCGAAGCTGCCGATAGCGAGCTGCGATCGAGGCGGAACGCTGTTCTAAATTCAGCGCCCCTATGATGTCCCGTAAATTTAGAATTGGCCAATTAGGAGGCTGATTTTCTTGGAGATCGTGGCCTCCGCGGGCTTCGAAAATTAATGGATGCATTTATTCTACGTTAACACTTGTACACTTGTTGTATAACGAATTTGTATTAACTTACGATGATAGGCGGCTTGCGTGATAAATTTTCCGTTGTTAGATCAGTGATAATGATAAGGAAAACAATCCCACCTTTTACAATATCTAATTTGTTAATATACTTTTTTACGCATGTACGAAAAATGTTGTATCTCCAGTCTATCTATAAACAATTTCAGTTGCTTTTTACTCTACCGTTCCACGAGGAAAATCTATCGATCGCAACGATCCGAGTACGGGAATAATGGTAGCCGACGAGAATTCACAGGATACGGATAACATTCGTGAAGAGCCACTAAACGAAGGCGAGGTATTCCACGGCACCTCGCGGTACAATCGTTATTCCGGCATTACCGAGTTGCACCCCTTAGCGGACTCCGATTCGGGATCATAACAATCCGGGAATTAATTAAGACGGCATCGAGGGCTCAGCTCGGTCTACACTGCGGGCGCACAGACGGTTTCTACGATTTACGTGTACCGGTACGCTCGTCACGTAGACCAAAGGCGAATTCCGGGACTGGTTGGAAATCCAAATCCAGATTATTCGATGGGTCGTGGGAGGGAGATGGAAAAAGGAAGAGGTTGGATGCAGTTTAGACAGCCATGTAAGGCAGCAGGAGGGAGTAAGTGAGTGTGAGTGCGAGTGTGAGTGTGAGTACGAGTGTGAGTGTGAGTATGAGTGTGAGTGTGAATGTAAGTGTGTGTTTGAGAGAGAGAGAGAGAGAGAGAGAGAGAGAGAGAGAGAGAGAGAGAGCGTGTGTGTGTGTGCGTGCGTGCGTGCGTGTGTGCGTACTTGCGTGTGTGTGTGTGTGTGTGCGTGCGTGCGTGCGTGTATGTGCGCGCGCGCGTGTGCGTGCGTGCGTGCGTGTGTGCGTACTTGCGTGTGTGCGTGCGTGCGTGCGTGTGCGTGTGTCTGAGCGCGCGTGTGTGTATGAAGAGGGGGGAGGGGTGAGTGAGTGAGTGAGTGAGTGAGTGAGTGAGTGAGTGAGCAAGAGGGGAGGAGGGGATAGAGAGGGATAGAGAGAGGGAGAGAGAGAGAGAGAGAGAGAGAGAGAGAGAGAGAGAGAGAGAGAGAGAGAGAAGAGTAGGTATTTCTCGAACAGCTCAAGTATATCATCGCGATAATTATCCTGGCTGGAATACTCGACTAGAAACTAGGATCTCCTCTCGAGAACGTATACGCGCTGCTATTTGCGGGCAAATATTATATACCGGCATGCCGCATACGCATATTTCGGATGTAATGCACGTTGGAAGATCGGGAAATATCCGGTGAGACGTATCAGATTCAGTACATGATTATACTAGCGAGTAGATTCTGTAGAATTTGTATTCCCAGTCTGCACAGGGAAATTTATTGATCAACACATTGCTCGAGCTTACGCTGGATGGTTATACGAAAGTTACACCGTGTAGAATAAAGTCCTGATTAGCTTCTCTTAGATTTTAGCAGTGGCCTTTGATGCAGCATTTTAAGTGTGCTGGAGTATAGAGAATATCGTACTACCAATCCCGCTTTGTGCAGTAATCATTCCAAGGCGGTCAGAGTGATAAACCAATTAAGGTTAAAACTTTAGTACGTTTATACGCAAGCACACACCATACACCTCCGTGCATATTAACGTTTCAAGATTAACACCGATTTAATTACACGGAGCCGACTTAAGTTTATCACCTGCTCATCTTGAGTAATTATAGAAGTTCCGCGGAGATAGAACTTGGTGAGATAGGAATCGAAGATCCGCACAATAGGATAAGCGCAGTAAGGGAGATCTCAGCGCAAAGCCAGTGCGCGATCCCTCACGGAAATTCCTTGATCGATCAAACGTTACTTTCTACGCTCTTTCCACTACGTATCCTACGGTTCCAATAAAGATTCGTGCATAAAACCACGACACACCCTGATCCTCTTAACAATAAAGCCCACTAGTCACTCTCCAGACATATATATGCACAGCACATATATCACTAAAAAAAAGAGGACTAAAAAAGAGACATCAAAACAGATCGATAAAATGATTCACACTCTAGGATAAAATCATCAAGAATCTAAAAAAAACCTCCTCTAAGGAGCACAGCAATTTTTCTCAGAAACCATTGACCGGTCATTTCGAGCGCCTTGGTAGCTTTAGGCTTAATGTCCCGGAAGAAAAAATCAGTATCCTGAGGGGATATCGCCTTGCAGTAAAAAAACGAACAAGAATACCCGTAACTGCGTCAGAGCAAAGATCGACGGTGCAAGGAGCGTCGTAGAGACGAGTATGTATATATATATATAGCGGTGATCCAGGTAGACGTGGGTCGTAGAGGCGCATTGCCGATCTCTTGGAACTCCATCGGGCTGGAAGATGATCCATTTTCCGCGAGGCTCTCCCCCGCCTCCCCCCCGTCGCCCCCGCACATTTCTCTGTTTCTCATTTCTGGCACACAATTCCAACGTAAGTTTTCTACCTCCGCCATCCCGGGAATGCGCAATCGATCGGCGAAATGAGATTGTCGGACTTCAAAGGCGGCATTCGTATCCTTTATGGTCGGCCCTAGCCCCGGGGATGTACTTACTACCCCATGATGAGCCACGTACCGATGCTGCATATAGCGGGCGCGGGAATAAAGAGACGCGAAGCGCGATAGAATTTTTCGTTCCGCGAATACCGCTTTTTATGCGGCACTACTGATTTGGTCAGAAGAAAACCAATCGGGTTATGCGTAAAGCAAACGTACCCCGTATCTCGCGGATCTCTCGGAGTAAAATGAGTCGCTGGCTTGTGCACGAAAGTCTCGCGGACGAGGATTAATACTGTATTGTAGTGCGACGAAGGCAGGTTATGGCCGTAGGTTTTTAGGATGTATCCGCGATCCAACGACAAGCAGCATATTTACCAGGTATATTGTGGCGCGCGAATAAAGAGACGGAAAGCGAGATGGAATTTTTCGTTCCGCAAATACTGCTTTTTATGACTGTACGATGCACTGGTAAAGGAAGCAATTGGGTTATACGTAAAGCAAACGTATTTTATGCCACTCGGGTTTCTTTGAATAAAATGTATTTCTGCTGTATTCCGTAGAAGTTTCGTGAATCAAGGGTAATACCGTATTACGATGATTCTACGTGTAACGATAGGTGCAACATTGACTCTACAGAACTAGTATTTCGGATAATACTTTGTAACTAGGGATCTGAAATAAATTTGATTAGGTTCTACCAAAACCATGATTTTTTTCCAACGATCATTATTCACAACTTTTTAAAATTGCGAAGAGAATAAAAAGTAAATTGGAAAGTAAGCATGCTAAGATGTCTCACGATGAACGAGTTTACATAGTCCTACTCGTATTTCGCGAGATTCTCCGATAACATTCGCCAATTAAATTCGCACAAGTGTCCACCGCGTTACAAAGTGATAACGGATCGTATATAAAGACAGTCAACCCGCTGTTTCTTTCTTAGGCGTTTATTTCCATCCACCTTTGCAAATTTGCGAACAGGTACTTCTTTGTAGCGGAGACGACTTCGTCAAGTGCCTTTTAATACTTGCAGCAAATTTAATTGATATAGGATGCATCGCAAAAATCCCACGCCAGAGGTATGAATAGCTCTCCCAGGTATTTCAATATCCTCCCGTTATCAATAAAGCCACGTTATTAAATTTCAGTGACAAAGGTATATTAAAAATGAACGGGCGACCTTTAATCGAAATTAATGCCCGTCCGCGGAAGCCCTAGAATGGGAATCAAACATATTACCGAAACGGCAGACGGGCTCGATAATTCGCGGCCTATTAAATTAAGTCTAATTTCCCTCGACTGCCCGTAAATCGGAGCACCATAAACTTTAATTAATGCGGGGATACCCCTGTCGAAGCGATAAAAGACTTCCGCGCGCAAACGTTTTACGATTCAGCCGATAATTCGATGTACGTGACGAAAAAAAATCCGCCCATAGCCAATCGCGGAATATGAAAGTATCTCTAAATTCGAGGAAAATTCGTGAAAATTAGCGAGGAAGAGGAATGCCATCGATTATCGCTAAACCCATCAGACTGGTAAAAACCGGTCGATCGGTTCTTTGAAAAACTGTAAAATATTCCGACAGAACGTTCTCCGAGATTCTGTACACTTTTGTTGTGGTGTATAGATCAATGTATCAATCTACCGACACTCCTCTCTTGTCCCCTTTTTCTTCAGGGACACATTAAGTATATCCAAACATCCCTGAAAAGTTGCTGGTAGGTTTAGTATTAAAGCGAGTTTCATCCTTTTAAAACCCCTTTGCGCTGTGCCTCGGTATCTCGGCCCTGGACACTCGACATTTTTCTCCATAACCGAAATTTCTTTTTTCGTACCAAGGCTCGAGCCTTAATCTCCGCCCAGCGCGTAATCTCGTGCCGACAAAGGGCGAGTAAGAAGTTCGACGTAATCAACGTCCGCCCGAGCGGCGCTTTGATTAACAAATAATTCCACGAATCCGGAAAGAAACAATGGCCGGCTCGGGACAAAGCGCGTAAACAGAACGTTACTCCGGGGAGGTTTACGGAGGGTTAAATAAACAAAGGGGGCCGTGTTTTAGAGGGGATAAGTCGGCGGTGCAACGAAATCTTGATGGCGAAACCGGCGCGAGCGGTGACCCCGTTTCGGGGATTACGAGGCGATGAAATCTCCACCGTCGATCGTCGTCGCTGACGTCACGCCAGCCGTATTCGCCTGGTAATTCCCGGACGAAATAGCGCGCCGCTGAAAAACCGCGTGTGAGAGAGAACCCAAAAAGAGGGGGGGGGGCGAGAGAGCGCTGGAAAGAGAGAGAGAGGGGGGAAGGGGGAACGAGGGATTGCTACGAAAGGAGAGAGAAAATAGAGAGGGGAAACGAGGGAGTGCTGCAGAAGAGAGAGAAAATGGTGAGAGGAAACGAGGGAGTGCTGAAAAAAAAACAGAGAGAGAGAGAGAGAGAAGTGGGAGAGAGGAAACGAGGGAATGCTGCAAAAGAGAGAGAAAATGGTGAGAGGAAACGAGGGAGTGCTGAAAAAAAAAACGGAGAGAGAGAGAGAAGTGGGAGAGAGGAAACGAGGGAATGCTGCAAAAAGAGAGAGAAAATGGAGAGAGGAAACGAAGGAGTGCTAAAGAGAGAGAGAGAGAGAAAGTGGAGTGAGGAAACGAGGGAGTGCTGCAAAATGAGAGGGAAAATAAAGAAAGAGAGAAAACTAGAGAGTGCTACAAAGAGAGAGAGAGAGAGAGAGAGAAGAGAGCGAGCGAGCGAGAGGAGAGAGAGAAAGAGAGAAAAGATAAAGCTCGTGGGACACGGACAATATCGGAAACGTGAAATTGAGCGGGCATAAAGGTGAACCAGGGTCCCGCTTAAATCCAGAAAACCGAGCTTCGATTTATCCTAATCATCGACAGTGGAAAACAGGAGGGTGGGTTGGAGAGGGATGCGGCCACCCCCGAGCAGGAGGGAGCGCTTGATTTCCCACCGGTAGCCAGGCGGAAGCCTGGATAAAAGACAAAACGACTTGTGTATAGCGATCGAGTGTCGCGGCTCTGCTCTCCCGCTTCGCCTTCCCCGCGACTGCCGTGCGATTAAATTACCATTGAATTCCCTACGACTGTAACGACGATTTGAACCTTCGATTACTCGCGTCGTACGCCGTTATCCGATTGCAAGGTGCGCTATGCATTCGTACAGAACTCTGTCCCACGCACGATTTGTCCGCGCCCACGGACTTGGAAATAATTGGAGCATTTTCGGGCTTTACAGGTTAAGTTGCGTGACCAACGCTCGACGAGAGGTGGGGGTTTGTTGAAAGAGAGGGTTTTAATAAAGGATCCCTCCTCTGGCTAAGGAGTGTGGGTTTAGATTACCGTTGAATTTCAACTAGGAGGTACTATGGATTTGTGCTTATAAAGTCAATTAAAGCGTGGATTGCCATTGAGGTTCGAGCCCTATTCATCATATTGTTCGACTTAAACAATGCGCTAAGGGCGCCTGCTAGGCACCAAAGCTGACCCTCGCACTTTGGCGCGTATTTGTTGCCATACGAGTCCTCACTTTTCCGGATAAAAAATTAATTCTCAAAAATAATAACGAAAAAAAGCTTAAGAAAGCGCAAAATAACGATTTAAAAAGTAATAATAAGTTAAATCCCTGATGCAACTGTTACTTACACCCGCTATTCCTTCCACGGTAGGTATTATCCTCTACCTTTAAGTCGCGAATAACGGGAGGGAAAGGGAGGAAATGTAATCAGGAGCGTGGAAGCACAGCTATTCAGGATAAACGTCCGCGAAGAAAACGACGACGTCGGTCCGAAGTGCTTGGCCTTTGTTCCCTGGGAAGGTCCACTCTTAGGAGGAGCGCTTCGGCCCGAGGATGGTCGCGTCGAAGGCCAAACTATCGATACAAAAGGAGCCGGCTGGATCCGAGCGCGCAGCGAAATAGAATTAAAAGCGACTAAGAGTCGGCGAGGGTCAAACGGGGAAATAGTTCGACGGTTTTCCCCTATCGTTTTCGAGCTGAATGAGTTTCCTCCCTCAAAGGCCGCTCCCGAGATTTCTCTATAGGGCAACCAACGGGGTTGTAGCGAAACGAGCCATTGTTTTCACCCACTTGGCGACAAACTCGAGTTCGAGAAATCGACGGAGCCCTGGAGAACGGTCTTGTTCACGGTCGGCTGGCACTGTGTTGAAGGGGAGGAAGAGGATGAGGAGGAGGAGGAGAAGGAGGAGGCGAACTTAAGATATAACCGATATATTTTCGCGGACCGGCCGTAAAACACAGCGTTGGAAGGAGGTAAGACGTTAGGAGTACCGGGGAGCTACTTTAATGTCGCAATAAAGACTGGCCCGAGATAAGAGGACTATCCGGCAGCCGATCGCGAACGGCCCCGGCCGGCCAGCGGTCCTGGCTTTTTCGAAAGAATTCGATTATTGCGCCAGCGAGAATCGAGCGCGAGCCCCGCGATTGCATCCGCGACAAAGGACACCGATGACTCCCGCGCGATCGAAAAACTTTATCATTTCCAGCCGTGCGTCTGGCCGGCCGGCCCTTTGTACCGGTGTCCCGATAAATTCGGCTTTTAAGACAGCGCTCGCATTCCCCCCTGGGGGGGGGGGGGGGGGACAAAGCGGATTATAGAAGCTCCCCGTTGCTTAGGATTAATACGATCCGAGGAAGAGCTCTGCTCGCGGAGAGGCAATGGGAATAACGAGTTTGGGAGCGCGTGACAAAGGGGAGCCGTGATTAAACGCCGGGAGACTAAAGTGACCAAATTCAAAAGTGATCTTCGAGAAGGGAGGCTGGCAGCGAGGAGAAACTCTCGGTGACGAAGATACGCTCGAGCTTCGATCCTCGATTCGAATCTCCGAGAGGTCGCGCGTGGAAATTTCTTCCAGCAGCGCCAGCGAAGAATACCATTGAGAGAAGCGCGAGCTTAGGAGCCAATCCAGGATCCCGGTGAGGTTATTCCTTCCCAGGGGAATCCAAAGGGGATGGATGGGGCCGACTTCCCGCCGGCGTCCAGGGCCTACGCCGACCTCATTATAAATGGGCGATACGGCGACGTTTTCCAAATGAATTATTGAAGAGGACTCGGCCTGCTGATGGGAATATTTAAACTGGGTCGATACTTCCAGTTAGCGTGCATCTGTTATCGACAAGCGCGCCGGTTTTCCGTACCTTTTCGCTCTTATCCAGGAGCGACCTTCTACCCTGCCCCTTCGATCGCGCTCTTTTCCTCGCATTATCCCATTTATTTCCTTATTGGGGATACGCCCGCGTAGTCGATGGAGGATCGTGCCTCGACGAGGAAAGCTCGTCTTCGAATTCCATCCATTACTCTGGATTTTTGCATGTGATGTACATTACGGCCGCCGGGAAAGTACTGTCCTACTCCATGTCGGGGCTGAATGCGAAAATTGAAAGAGAGGAAAGTAATTGATAAGGTTCGAGGAGCGGAGAACGGGGCGTCCATGTTTGTGTTATTGAAAATAGGTTTTCCGTTATCGCGCAGGCGGGGATCGTTGAAGCTTCTGAGGAGATTCTGTTCTGCGTTGTACGCGCAAGGGGAGATCCTTTAAAGAAATCTTGATCATTGGCCTGTAACGTTGCGTTATACAGACGTATAGACGTGTGTACTTTCTTTATACTTGAAACTAGAATAATCGAAGCGCAAATGCTGCTGATAAGCATTGCACAGATGTAAAATGTACGCTTGTGTAGTTGTATCGTGTTAATGGCATCTTGAAGTACCTTCTTAGATTTACCAAAAGTACATTACCGCTTTACCGACATATTCTACACCTAAAATAAATTCATCTAAAATAATAATAATAATAATAGCTTATTAAGAAGAGAGGAAAGGAGAGCTGTAAATAAAGGATTGTAAGAAACTGTAAGCCTAAGGGAAAAGGTTAATAAAGATATACGTATATAGATGCAAATAATATTTTATTAATAGATAAATACACTTTCGTATCACGATACACGCGATTAAAGAGAAATTATACAGAATGCCATTGAATTACAACACAAATGACCGCGGTGTACATCTATTCGACGTCATATTGACCTGGACACGTTATCTGCACTTTTACGCAAGCAACCAAATCGCCTTGCTTTCTCATCGTACAGAGTGTACGTAACCAATTACTTTCCTAATGACGGTACCTTAGGAATTCCGTAATCACTGGGTAAAACCGGACAAGTACAGTAGAATTAAGGCAACGGAGTTAACGTGGTAAACAATACGTTAGAAGGGAACAATGCGCCCATTCCTCTTCGCGCAACCTTCGCTAATTTGCATTTAGGTTTACAAGGTGTATTCGAAAATGTCACCCAAGTGACACGGCCGGTTGGACTATCGTTGAAAGCGAGCTCCGTGGTTCTCCGCCTGTAGTTAACAGGTGCCTTGATCGATGGCTCGATTTTGACAAACCGAATTTGTTTATTTTGACAAACAGGATGGCCCTCCACTTCTTTTTCAGGCGAGAGCAATATTTTTTTCTCTCTTTTTTTTTTCGAATTGCGTAATCCCGCAAAATTGATATTTCATTCCTCTGGACGTTTCCATGCGGTCGCTTCGATTTTCGTTCCCGTGCACTCGAACCCTTTTATTTATTCCGTTCGAATGCTTGCACGTGCATTTCTTTATAACGGGATAAGAATGACGCGCGAAAAAAACTACCAAAGTAGGATTTCTCTTTATAAATAATAATGGCGATATTGCACGATGTTAAAAACCGCGGGTGACTTTGCAGTGCACTTTTAACTCCACGAGCATCTCAACATAATTCTTCACGAATATGTATAAAATGCTGACTCTCCCGGTGTACAAAGCGAAGTACGAAAAATATAAAACGTCTCGTCATCAGAGCCGCAGCCTTACTAGACGTCCATCTCTAAATAATACTTCGAAAGCAATGATGAGCCGCCATTCGTCGCGCAACGCGTTAAGCGAGAAACTTTGTGCGGCCAAAGGAGGAACAAGCCGACGAATCATGCGGATGGAGATTCGATCGGTCAAGTTGCATCGCCGCGTAACCAAGAGCGAGAAAAATAAAGGTGTATGTAGACCAGGGGTAAATCGAAGGACGCTTGGCTTTGCGAATAAGTGTTACGTGTACCTACTTGCACCAGCGGGCGCGTAATTGTTTATATTTGCATGTAATTATTGCCACGGGCTTCGGCCAAAGGGTTGTGTTAATACCAAGCAGCACTTGTCAGAGAGGTTGTTGCTCATTAGCATCGTTAGCAAATGAAAAAAAAAGAAAAAAAAAAGGGAAAAAGAGGAGAGGAGGGAAGAGGGTCAAAGTGGTATCGTACCGGAGAATTGGAGCACTGAATAACGTGAATGCAAAGGAGGGTACACCACTCGTTACTCGCCAAATCTGCATCTGCGAATAACACGAAATACAAGAAGTAAAGTGGACGAGGTGAAATACTTGAAACCGGGTGAAACGCGAATGGTCGTACCACTGCGTTTCTGGCAAACCGTACAGCGGCCAGAAGTGATTATATCGCACATTATTCTCTGCCGTGTAAGGTGCGAACGAAGAATGTATAAAAAAAAATAAAATGCTATGCAAGCGTGTTGATTGCACGCAGCGAAAAATAAGACCGTAATAAATATCCTCCTCGTGTATCGATTACGTTCCTTCGGCATCGATTGCTCTCTCCATCTAACTCGTGTTACATAATAAACCACCTCGATGTCATTCTTTTTTTTATTCGCAGCCGTGCGCAGTCACAAAGGGCGCATAAAGCAGCGGCATTAAATCCAAGCTAATGCGAACGTGGAGGGCCAGGAAGCGGCGTTACGAATCAACGCGAGCGACGACACGCGCGTATATCACGACATGAATAGCGATACACGAGAACCGGTGAACCTTCGGGATTTCGATAATAATTCAGGATCCACTAAAAACATCCAATTCGATGCACATTTGAGCACTATCGAAATCCCGAGTACTCTCGGCGCCGATTAGCGGATCGGACGCCTATTGGAAAATTCCCCATAATGCGCCACTGATAATCTATTCCCCGGAATCCACGAAGCTGGGGAGCTTAAAAAGGTGGACGAGCGAATTGGCGCGTTGTTCGAATTCCCGCCTCGGGGACACGCTAATTAGAGGCCGCCAGGAATTCTCCGCGGTTGTCCAAAGTGTTTTCATATTAATATTCAATGCGGACGGATGAATGGCATCGGTCGGTTCATTCCCGTTTCGTTTGTGCGGACCGCGGCCGCGTCGCAGCATCACCGATATGTGACATTAACGAATTACGGGCCCGGCCGTCACATTTATTTGGAGAAATGACGATCGGCCCGATAGCTTAGCCGGCTGATTCGCATTCGAAATTCCAGCAAGATTGATCGCCCGTTATTCGCGTGCTCTATGGCTAACTCGAAAGGCTGCCGGATTTAAAAGGGAAAATAAATAAACAAAATCGTGCGCGAGATGTCGGAAATACAGTAGCTTTCGTAATTGATGAGGGGAATAAAGTACAAGTATCTGATAACCTATATATAATACATTATTGGAAAGAGTTCACCGGGTCGTATTACGATAAATTTTATACATGTTAAAACCATTGTATATACACATCGTGCAATACTTCGGTTTAATTCAATGGTATAGAATCTCGTATAGAATAATAATACAAAAATATCGTACACACGGCTTCAACATAAGGTACCAGTAGTTGTAGTCATTATATTAAGTAGCATCGCTTTATATTATCCATCCAAGACACCGCGCTGCGAGACAATAATTAAAGAATAAACGCCTTCGCGCGTTCCACTTTGCAAGCAGGATTCCAGTGTAATATCTTCGGCGAAATTGAATTTCAAACGTCCCGAATTGACTTCGTTATACCAGCCCACGTATCAGTCGGGGATAGCTGGATTAATCGATAAACATCCAACCAGGACCGCGTGCGCGCCCATCCAGTATTGTTTACAAGCTCCTTAACGAAGCAAAAAAAAAAAGAATACCATGCTGCATCGATAGTAAAAAAAACCTCCCTGATAAAAACACGAGAAATCCCGCGGCCCAAGAATTCCACGTTCGAGGGGGCGAGAGAGGAGAGGAAAAAGGCGAGAGAGGCGATGGCGTGTTATGAACAGGCTTTCATGTCGCCAAGAAATAATCCGTTACACGTCGATGATGACGCAGGAGCAACAGCTTAATCGATTACGTTCCTCGCTCCTGGAGCTTTAGGAGGCGTATGCCAGGATATCGATCACTTTCGACTTGCACCACCGGTACCACCATCTGGAACAGTACCGACGAACCAACGGTTCGTCGAGGCCGCAAGCTCTGGACGCTGCTGCCAACGTGGAAAGCGTGGAAACGACCATCCGGTAACCAGGCTGCTGGCCTCAAGCTTTCGAGCGCTTACCTTCTGCCCGTAAGTCGATAACCGCGCTTGGTATTCTCATCGAAACTGGAAACGATTAAAACCGTCGAATTTTCAGGGAAATCAGATAATAGAATGAGTATCGTAGTTTTTATATGAGAGTATATCCTTGAAGCTTGGATGATAGTATCATAACTGAGAGAGATGCTTGCGTTGGGTACAACAGGAAACTGTCAATGTGATTAAGAAAAATTGAATTTTCCGGGAATGAAAATAAGAGAATACAGAAGATAGTTTTTTACGAGGGGATATCGTTGGAGCTTGGATAGCAGTATGATAACTGCAGAGATACTTGCGTCGGGTACAGCAGGTAACTGCTCCCTGCCGTACCAACGCGGCCCTCTACTACTGAATCCAGGGCTGTAGCTTGTTTCGGGCGACAGAGGGTGCAAGAGGCGGGATCGCTTTATCCTGCGAAAGCCTTGGGGGAATTACCCGGATTCTCGTGCCACGTGCGCCGTAAAATACCTCGGCGCAACGTGGGTATAAAGTATATCTGTGTATATCGACACGAGTACCTGCCGCGAATGGATGAGTCTAACTGGCGTTGAATGAAGAGATTTGTGCCATAAAAAAAAAAAAAAAAGAAACTGAAATATCGCCGATACATCGTATATCCTCAGATACGTATGCTTGGATTACTCTTCATCGTGCTTCAACTGATGTAATTAAAAATTGCGGTCTCTCTATGGCATTGAGATATTTCGCGAAGCTCTATGAGAGCACGTTGAAAAAAGATCATAATGAGCAAAGTAACGCACGTTTAATCATTGGCTTTATTTAAGAAAGTAATTGTGCACATCGTGTATAAATACAACGAGATATTAAGGAAAATCGATACCTAATATAGCTGCATGCATTTAGACGCTACATACCGCCAACCACGTTAAGTAGATTAAGTTGTGGTCTACCATATACTAATCCAGCTTCTAATTTTAAGCATCGGGATGCGCAGCCTTGACCGCGCGTCATTTTCCCCTTCACTGGATTCAGAAGCGCGTATATTTACCTCACCCCAGATACGCGCGTTGGGCATTCAATGAAGAAATTTCATTGCGGAGGAATTCACGTGATTTCGCGCAAGAACGAAAGGAAGGCGTGGATCAGCCATGGCGGACCGAGGGGCTTCGTTATTATGGACACGGATGAATAAGTATGATCCTCGATAATTGCGAGTTCATGCTTTTTCCCTTTTTTTTTCTTCTTTTCTTTCTTTTCTTCCTTTCTTCGCGGGATAATGGTACGTGTTAAAAATGCGTGAACAAGGTCGATGTTAAACGAGTGCACTCTATGAAATGTGCATGAAACCAGCTCGTTCACTGGCGGCACGAAAGCCCGCCACAAACCGTCGAATAAACCTTCATGCACGCAGCTGCGCCCGCGATATATACATACATATGTATGCCTATACCTATCGGCTGAAAGCACCCAGCGGACCTTCAATTTCATTTTTTCGCGACAGAAGAACGTGTAAACGAAGGACGCCGGTCGCGTTTAATTAGAGATGGACGATCGGCTGCAAGTTTACAGTTTGATCCGTTTCCGCAATTTTGGAGGGATTAATTGCCTGTTATTTACGAATCGCGCTGACAAACCTTCAATGCGATAAGCTTAGAGAGGAAATTGCGATGACGATACTCGATCCGATCCGGCGAGCCTGCAATAGTTTTCTATCGTTTACGAGAGGGATCTTGCGCATTAAGCAGAGAACATGCATCATTACTGAGTAATTCGTCGGTATATACGTAATACGACCAATACGTATTTTATACAACAATCATAGATGCTTGTGCAAGAAACCTGGATGGTAGAATATTTTACAAGAAAACAATATTTTAGAAGAAAGTTGTATAAATACAACAGAGCCCTGCGTATTTGACAACCAAATTCCGATAAACAGCGCGTAATTGGTATACGATCAATTTCTTAATATTCTCACGAATAATTCGAATTCAAATTCCGCTCGACCCTCTGAATTTTATCACGCGATCTGCACAGTATCCATCATACATTGCACCCTTACATCGAAAATTTTTCGCGGGGATTTTAGGCCAAATTATCCCAACAATCGACGTCTGGAATTAAATCAGCGCACAGTAACTCCCAGCAGCCACAGGCCTGTATAAAATTACATGGCCTTAATGGCATCGGCGTATATCGGCTCGAGCCACGCAGCCGACCCTTCGGTTTCATTTTTCCCAACAAAGAAGCTCGCACAGGAAAACCGCCGGGCGCGAACTAACGATCAATTATCGCTGCATACCGTAGCAAGTTATCTCGCGGCACGGAACGCCCTTCAAAGGAACTACGGAGGCATTCGAATCGATCTACCGGAAGGAAAAACCACGGGGGCCGAGATCCTAACGTGGAAAGCCGAGGCGGGGCTCGATCAGCTTCTCCTGGTGGGTGGAAAAGCCCAATTTTCGTGGCAGGAAATCCTGCTGGAGTTACGATTCGATTCCGGGGCCACGCCCGTTTTGTAATCGGGCGATTTTTCATCCTGCGGGAATAAACGCGGAAGGAGGCGATGCTCCCGACGTAACGGAGGAAAAATCACCGGCGCTTTGGTAACAAACGGCTTATTAGACCCGAACGAGATCGCGGCGAGTCGATTATTCCCCTCGAAATTTCGATCCGCCGCGTCACGCTCGCTCTTTTCAAGCCCTTTCCGCCGTGTTCGAGCAAATTTCTTGATCTGTGCTTAATACTCGGCCAGACCATCGTAACCAATTGCGGACGTACGCGCTAATTTAATCTCATTAGCAGAACCAAGCTTAGGTACGGCATTCGATCAATTTCCACGCGTAATGCGCAAGATACACTCGCTTTATACGGGTTCTAGAATCGATTTGCTTCCTCTCCTGTTGCTTGATCAGCCTTGATGAGTGCGGTAATGAGCGATCGAATAGTCGTATATTTAAAGGTTGGGAAACTCTCCGTTTGAACGATTGGAACAAAGAGCGCCTTATGTAATACTATGCAAGAGCAATCGAGAATTTCTCATTTGTTTGTCCCTCAAGGTTTATTAGGATACACGAAAGCATTGGAGGGCGATAAATTCTCAACGCAGGATACGCGGACTGGTATGAATTTATCATCCTGGTAAATTTAGCGGACCACGGACCGCGGAGAACTAACTTTCGATTCTCTCTATCCATCGTCCGATCGGTTGGCAAATTTTGTCTCCCGGTCGAGCTTCTGCCATCGGTTATCGTCCATCCCTTTTGCTCCAAATAACAATTCGGCTGGAAGTTGAGGATTTAAGAGCTAGGCTCGAAGTACGAGCTTGTTAAAATAAGGTATTAAGGTTGATAAATTTATCGGGCCTGGGAACAAAGGAGACTAACTTTCGAGGAGATCCCCCATTCATCGCCTAGACGATTCATAAATTCTTGCCCCAAAACTTATTATCCTTCCTCAACGACTAGTCCGAGTAACTGATTATCGATCCTTTGCATTTTCCATTTCGAGCATCGAGAATTTAAAGCGCCTAATTAGGGTATAAATTCATTTGCCAATAATTGTGGCTTCGATGTAACATAATAATTTTACTTATAATCCGCGTGGCTGCATAATTGCACGTGCTCGATGTTATTTAGGAGGCAACTATCGGATTAATGCCTGATTAATGTTTTCGAATGAATTCCTCGGATGCTATGGGCACGAATAAGAGGCGCAGAGAGTAGCCGATCGGCGTACTGCGGAAATATGCGAGGAAATAAAACCGCGGATCGACGGTGGAACAACGAGGGCGCAAAGTGCAAATTGATGTATTTCTTTGCCACGCTCCATACGACGATCGATAATACTGACACGCGCCACCGCAGTAATTAGATGTTATTAAGTACGTTGGAAATAAATATCGATTTTACGCTGCTACACGCTCGATTCGACATACATGCAGGACCTTGGTCATTTTCCACGCTGCAATCAATACGGACGCGACACTATGGGTGAATGGCAGATAGCGGAATAAAACTTCGGCGGAAAATAATATTTTTCGGTGTATTCCGCGATCGGAGGGGGGGGGGGCAAAAAAAAAACAAACTGGATGTACAACATCCGTTTGGCGTGAGATTTTATTTGTGGCACGATGGCACTCTATAAAATCGAACTTGGCGTACGAAAAACTGTTCCACGGATCAAAGTTCGCACCTGCTTATGAATTGGCTGATTAGAAGATTTAGCAAAGGAAAAATATTCGAGCAACGATTGGACGTGCAAAAAAGAAAAAAAAAAGATGACGCTGATTGGAAATCTATAAAAACACGTATGACAAACAAAAGCAATTTTGTGTGAATCCTCGGATGAGTCGCTTCATCCATCGACGAAGCACCAAAACTTGCTTTTTTTCCTACGAAACTGTTTTTACAAGAATGTACCGCGAAACTGAAAAATACTACAACACTTTTCAATTTTACAGAAGCCATACCTTTTGCGAATGATGTTAACGATATTAAAAATATATACCCGAGGGTGTAGAAAATAAGCTGCCTAATTAATCATAATATCTAATAATAAACGAAGTAGTGATCCAATAAAGACGCAAAAAATACCTGCATAAACTGCTCGTACAACTGCCCTACATATGTTCAACTTGATAAACACGAATGTATCCAATAATGCCGATTGCAAATAAGCAAATTTTCATCATCAACGGATATAACGTTACATTTATATGCATCAGACTCGTTAACAGAAAATCTAATAACATATAATAGCACATACAGCCATAGACCGCGATATACACACGTTCAACACATTATTACGGATAAAACGAGACCACGATCATTTCTCAATGCACATCTCAAAATTTCAAAAGGCTCCAAGTACAAGGCTATAAGGCGCTCCTGAACGTGCTAAAAATATTCTTCCGCCTACTACTTCATCTTTCAAATAATCCTCAGATAATCACCTCACCTTCCTCGCAACCAAATCTAAAGTACCCCGCATATTATTATAATTACGCTTAACAATGGATCATAAATAATCGTTTTCTAAACAAGCTCCTCGATGTACAATACAAATTCAACCACCACAATAACATTCCTGAAGGCGGTTTCCAAATCCAATCTCTTCAAACCCAGTGTCGAGGAATTAAGTTTCTCGCTGCCTGGCAAGATGCGTCGAATTATAAAATAACTCAAAGGGACGATGCACTTCGCGAATGTGTCGGCCTTTGTTTTCGCGCTAGTTCCTCGTAACGATCGAGAGGCGGAGGAGGAGACTGGAATCAAAGCGAGTCCGAACGCTGAGGGAGCCCTCGCAACGCGGACATTTTCCGGCCAACCGTCAATGATGAGGCGAGTGGCACGCGTGGGTGGCGAAGAAAGAGAAGGGTGCACGTAAGTGAGAAAGAGCGAAAGAAAGTGTGGAGCAGGGCACTGGGTTCTATCGACTTTTAATTAATTCGCATCGTTTCCCACGAAGAGCCGCGGTGCCCTGCGCTTTGTGAGACTCATTCGTGTGCTCCTTCCTTTAAACTTTAAGCCAATGTCGTCCCGAATGGTATTCTTGTATTAAACGGAACGAACAACATTGATTATCATCGGAGCCTTGCGCCAGGGGGGGGGCCGGGAAAAAGGAATGGCGATCTTATAATCCGAGAGAACTACGAATCTGGGTCACTTAGCCTCGCGCCTACGAAGCCGTATTTAATTTGAAACAATAACGTACATTTTTATATGACTTTAATGCGAAACGGCCTTTTTTCTTTTGCGGAAAAAAATACTAAAGCGGATTTTTTGTAACCATGTTCCATTAAAGGATTGCTTTTGGGCGTGGATTCCGGGTTTTTTTTTTTATTTTAAACGCGCCGAAAAACGACAAACGATTGCGTGGCTGATTCATAAGTGAATTAGCTGGAAATATGGTTAGGATATAACTCGTACTTCAATAAGCTTCGTGATTGCGCAAATTTCATTGTCGAAGGGGAAAAAAAAATTAAATGTATGTGTACGCGTTTGCGATATATTGGAAAATTTTTGCATTCTACCAAATTTAAATATTTCGGCATAAAGAATAGTACGTTTTAACGCGAATATTGGAAATCACTGGTTTACTTCCTTCATTGTTATTTTAAAATTGCTCGCCATGGCTTCCGGATATTCGCCATCATTTTTGTGCTAGTAAACCTCCGAAAACTGTATTGTGGTTCGCTGTTTTTTAAAATATTCCCTGCATCGGGGATCGGGCACAAAAGAAATTGTATCCCGAATCCGCGAGCCGGCGAGATCAGGCATTAAAGCGTTTCGAGCAAAATTTCATGTCAATACCGAACCATAAAATGAATCCGGGGATGTAATTATTGAAGGTATAGCACACGCGTAACGAAATTATAACAATATATCGTCGATGGGATGAAAATCGCATCAGGTACATCGTGAAATATTGGCGAAAATTTTTCCACATAAAAATATCCCGAGTCCTCTCTGCATGAAAAATTATTAAAAATCGCGATAAAAGGCTCGGCGAAGGGGAAAATTCGTTCGCGAATCAACGCGTGAACCAAGCTTTAAACAAAATTAGCGATTTTCCGATTCGCCCTCAGATGTTTATCTCTAAAATTCCTTAGTTTCGTTATTTTCAAAGGAGTCTCGAGAATCAAGAGGTATTGATCGACCACAAACGAGGCTATTGTACGAGGAATCAAAAATCATTGCCCCCACCGCTCTTGGTTCATTAATAATTCTTTCGTAATTCACAGACGTTTATCGTATTTTCGCAGACAGTAATCGCATTTTCACAGACGTTTTGCCCATCCGAATCGCAGTCCTGACTCAGCATCCCGCGGAATAATACAACTTGCATACATTGCGCCACCCCAAAAAGCCCAGGTCGGAAGGTTAATTACGCATCCCATGCAGCCTACCATAAGGGTATTAATAATCATTCCGCTCTGGCACGCAGACCATTGACCACAAAACAAACGTCAGTCAACGTCGATTCCGGGCGCTCGTTGTGTCCAAAATGAAATCGACGATGCATCCACGGTATACATTGGTCTGTCGATCAGTCACGCGTATGTGCTTTGATTCGACTGCACGTTGCTGCTCGCATTTACAACCTGGATCACGACAAAAATACGTACCGCTATTCAGGGAAGCGTGTGCACCGACTTACGATCGTATGGAAATATCCGCAAATAATCGAAGCGGATTTCACCTCGAGTCTATCAAAACGTATTGCGATAAACAGATTTAACGGATGGGCCAGAAGCGATGTAACGTTCCGCGCAGAATTTTGGATCCGATGTAAGCTGATATTTGGTGAAAATTTCGATGCGGAGAATTACGATATTTCTCCTTTATCCTCGATAATTCTTCGATCGTAACTACGTAAACGTTAGAAAAATAGAGGATATCGTAAAACTCGTATACGTTGTCTATACGAATGATAGTATCATTCGTTCCTCGTCCTTAGCATCCAATGCCTCACGAGTGTCAAACCTATACGAAGTAGACTCCCACACGTGCGGCGCGCCACGATTGATCGTCCGTTCGACTATCAGAGAAATCCTCGAAGCACCTATTCGCGGTAATTGAAGATTACAGTGCAAAGCTCGGACGTACAATGAAGTCATCGAACTGTAATCGTCGAATGCCGAGCAAATTGCGCATTCCATACTTCTGAGCACACACACTCGGGATACGTGAGAATTTCCGCGAACGAGGGAAAATCGCAAAGCGCTAATTGCCCCTTTCCCAATGACCCCAACTTTTGTCCATTTTGGTGGGATCTGAAGCTGCGACGCGTCAAAAAAAAAAATCCACACCGCGCGTTGGACAACTTTTAAGAGATCGAAAATCCAAAAGTATTATACGATTCGCTCCTGGACTGGCTCTCCATACGATGCGCCTGTATCATGATCGCTGTATCCGATTCAAGCATCGGTATCGGGATAAATCTGGTTTTTTTTAAATGCTGCGAGCAAAAGGGGTATCCCTCTATGCAGACGGGGCGCGCGGAGCTTACAAATGGAACGAGTTTGCTCCTTCTATATACTTTGCAAGCTACGCGCGGCCCTCTCGGTAATCCATTTTCATTTGTACTCTCTACTTAATAAAGGATATGGTTTCTTACATCTCCGCGAGATAGCTATTTAAGTGAACAAATCTCGCTGCTATTAAAGTAACGAATTTACGGACGCACGAAATTACTTTTTCGCTTTTATTCAAATGCGCGTACAATCATCTCGCAAAGATGGTAAGAATAATCTTTAATACATCCAAACTAATATAGCGCCTGGTGTTTCAAAGATGTTTTCTATTCAATACCAAAATTCATCCTCGTACTCCATATTACGTAACCATAAATCTTCCTGGCTATGTTTACCTTATATTTTGCCGACGGTCAAAATTTCAAATCCACCTAAACCAGACCGCGCAAATTGCTTTCCTGGATAAGGTAAAATTGTGAAAAATTACCACTGTACTGCACACGAACGTGAAAACCAAGCATATCCTTAATCATAGACTTCAACACGGTATTCGAGGATAGGAACAATGCCTTCCTAGGATATGAATCACCGTGTAAAATACCCAAAGACGAGCTGTACCCTCTACAGGGCACAGTTCCATGGCTCGAGACTCACCGCAAATGATCGCTCCTCCGAGACGGAAAATTTGAATTAATTCGCCGCTATGGAGACTTACCTGAAACAGATCGGAAAAAGGCATACATTAGCAATCGTATCTTTGCTCTCGTTCTTAAGTCGGCGGACGGGGATATTACTCGGCGGGACAAAGACTCCGGATGGATTCCCCTTTGGAAATTATACCCGAGGGAAAGTTTTAACGTTTGCCGGGAGCCTGAATAGGAAATTCTTTCCATTCTGAAAAGAAGGACGTGCCGCGACAGAGGTTATTTATCTTTCCCCGCCGTTGGCTACGCCCAGCAAAATTGAGGAACATTTTCCAGTGACGGTCACGTAGCATAATAAGGATAAGGATGGTGGGAGTGGTGGTGGACGATAGATAGATAGGCGGAGGAGGTGACTGATCCTTCGCCCTCCTTCGCTGCTGGTGTCATAACGGCCCTCGCGACGCTGACTTGAAATTCAAATACCTAGATGAGTAAATGGTCTTCCTTGGGGCGTGCATATTTGGAGAAGCCGCAAGAGCGATCTTTGGTTAAAAAGATTTATTTCGTTATCATATCTGATGGAAATAAATGATTCATGTACGACTCCTCGCTCGTTGGCAGCTTGGAATGATGCATTAGGTGTACGAACTTCCGTCGTTTTTATAGAGGTGGTTTGATGGTAATTAGTGGTTTTTTCAATGCAGGATTTGTGTGTTGTCCGGAAGATGGGAGGAAGTAGTGACCAACGATGGAGGATACTTTGAATGATAAGTTTATAAACAGTTTTTTACGATAAAGTTCGGAATTTTGGGGGAAAAAACAGCGGAAGCAAAGTTGTACACCTAATATTTCCTTGATCTTAGAAATAAATAAATAATAATTTTTTTCATATATTATATATTTAATAAAGTATATATATATATATATATATATATATTTTTTATATTTAATAAAGATCATTTTTACGGATTATCCAAGCGCGTATGCTCGAAAGGAGACTACTTACTCGTGTAAGTATCAAGCTATATCGAGTAAAAAATTCCAACATCGATACTCAAATTTGCCGCCGACTAAACGGTGCTTCGAGCTCAATTCTCGGAGGTGCTCGTGGCCATTGTCTCAAACGGGCGGACCGTTTTCGAAATTTGCGCGAGTTACAATATTCTTCGAACTCGAGGGCCGGGTAGAAATTAAAGCGGGCGCTGAACTTTGCGGTCCATCGAAACTTTTTATTCCTACGCACAGGCATCTGCAGTAATTAAACGGCGCTTTTTAGCAGGGTTTATCGTTAAGTGGAGCGGAAAATACTTCGGCCGTAAAAAATCATGGAAATTGTTAATATACCCGACGGGTCGCGAAAATGTGCGTAATGCTCCGGGGATTATTATATATTAAATGATAAATTGTATTAAATAAATATCGAACAAAACCAGGAGGAAAATGTTTTTTTCAAACAAACAAACCTCAAGAATCGCAAATGCCATCACTTGACTGAGAAATTTCCAAAATGTACGAAACCTCTAAAAAAGAAATAAATGTAAAGAACCGTTGTTTATAATCTCCTTAATTTCCAGCGCGTACACCTTTATCCTTCGGTGTGTATATCCGATGTTACTCGAGCCGCAGCCGGAATCAGGAAATTAAGAATTAATACCTGACACACAGGGTTAGGTGTACTCGTCTGATAAGGCTCTTGGGATTGCAGGAGGCAGACCGCATTTTCACCATGAGACTCCTGTATCGTACCCCAGGTGGATTAACTCCCGTACATAATGTACTTAATTAGCACAGGCGAGTATAACCAACAAATTCCTAAGGTATTTACAAGCCGACATCCTCACGAACGTTACAAAGTGCAAAATAAAATACGCGCATCGATCAATTCTAACTGTTATATTGTCAGTTATAAATTAAAAACTGTCATATTTGTGGAATTAGTATTGTCGCTAATGTAGAGAAGAAACTTGAATATGAGACATAATTTGGTAATGAGAATTAATGATGAAAAAGGAATAGGTATACACAATATAACAAAATGCAGGATAACAATGTGCCAATGCAAAATCAATGCCGACGCGCCACGATGACTCTCTATACCGTTTATTTATCATGCCTAAATTCTTTTGTCAGTATTTCGTTCGGGCATCATCCATCGGCGCATTTACGAATTAATTAATTTACAGTACCGCATATTATATTCTATCGATACATAATTTTGCACTATTTCCTGCCGAACAAATTGCTCTCTAAGCTAACACAGTAAACTAATAAACTAAATAAACCTGATCGAAATAAAGTGGAACAAAGACACTCATCGCGCCGACACGCGCGTTTATTTTCCAGACACGTTTAAATGTACTAAATATATCCTTAAAGAAAAAGAGGACGAACCAAAAAAGTGTCGATACATTTATTTATCGATCCTCATGCTGCGAGAAAATCACGAAGAGCTTCAGAAGTGATCGCGTCTGTAAAATTCTACAATTTTTCAAAGAAAACACCGAGCGCTCATGGTAGGAATAGCGTTAATAGCGCGTGTGAAATTTTCCCCAGTGAAACGGGTAAACGAATTGACGAACGACGAGGAAAATCTCCCTCGCGATACAAACCGCCCAGGCCGAGAAAATGCTTCGCACGTTCGCAGTTGTAATCGGTATTATCGAGTAAAGCAAACCGTGGGAATGGACAGGGAATGGCGCATTAAGCGGGAGCCGTGTTAAGCGTAGCCCGCGCGGGCGTCTCCTTGCATCTTAAATAAATCCTCTCGGGGACGTCTTGTTTCGAGTAAAGAATGACGCCGTCCATCGAATACAACGGCCGGCTATGAAAGTGCAATAAGCAGTTTAACCGTTAATACCGTCTCCTTCCGTAACGACGCATTCGTCCCCTCGGCAATTATGCCATAAATGCTTCCCTTTCCTTCCCTCGAAAATCTGGCCTTCTTACCTGTGTACTTGCGCGCCGCTTAAGTGCACACTCCACCCACAGAAATTTCATAGACGCAACAACCCAGAAGCCATTACGAAGTCTACGGACTATTAGGCATAGCACTTTGAAGATATATGCCCGTATATTCGGAGAGGCGGGGACCAGTTTTGTAGGACGATAAGCCAGGCGCGGACTGGCATCGAAATTCAAGGTATTCCGTATTTCTCCCCGGGTAAAATCCAGATGCGCCAAAGCTTAGCTACCGGGGCACCAAAGTTGGGAGAGAAACGAGGCTCGCTAAGGTGTAAAGAGTGGAACCCTGGGATAAGGACGTTTATGAATAACGTTTCAGGGCTCTCAAGGACGTGCGTTATTAATAATAGCATTTCTGGGAGAACGAATGGAGTCATTTCTGCAGATTTTAGAAGTGCCCCGCTAAGTTTTAGATTGCGACTCGCATGAAAAATGCTGTTACTGAGAAACTTTATATATTAGGTTCGCTCGAAAGTGTCTTTTACCATCTGCAAGCAGCTGCTTTATCTGGCGGTCTTTATATAAGCGTAAAACATAAACCGTCGAATATCGTAATATTTATCTTTAACTATCCACTATCTCTATAAATAATTGAATAAAATAATATAAAAGAAAAAATGTGCATTTATCATTTCCTTATAAAACGAACGATACTTGTAGAACATCCTGATATATTACACTACTTCGATACAACTGGAACGAATCCGATGCTCCATTCACCAGAGAGTGGAAAAACTTTTTGGGTATAAAATTTCGCAGGATAAGGTACACGGAGCAGAGGTATTTATCGACTAATCCTACGAGCCAGATCGAAGTGTAATTACGTGAGTCTAATATACGCGTCGCATTGAGATTCAACGCGTGTACGGCGTTACGTATATTTCAAGTATCGATTTCACGTTTTCCGGTCGTTAGTCCGCAAATGTGGCCATAAGAATAAATGGCCGGGCGAAGGAAAGGATAAAACCGGCCGGGCTGTGTACCGAATTTGTTCGTTATACAGAGAGCCTTTATCGAATCCCGCCTTATAGTAAGGAACCACGCTCGTTGCGTAACAAACGCATGGGCGAATCGTGGCAGGGACCTTTGGCACGCACAACAAACACGACGATCGATCGACGCACGCTCCTCAGCCTTTACAGGGTACGCACAACTTTAACGAAATTGTGCCTCTTTCGTTGCTTTCCATCGCATATTTTGTATTCAGAAAAATTAAATCCTTTGCCAATCTCGCACAAAGGGAAAGCCCGAACGCACGCCAGGAGCTGCTTTTTTTTCCGGCTGAAACTGATGCTACAATAAAAAAAACTTGTAACGCGAATCGTTGCGATACAACATTAGAAGTAAAATTAATAAACGTTTGTGTGAGGCAGCTTTATTATCGAGCAATGTCTTAACTTTATTCGTGGACTTCTTCTTAAGACATGTAGTATTTATGTGTACATCAATCTTTCGATACAATCGAATCCTACCATTCTCAACTCACTTTAAGTAATCGACATTTGAGTAAAGAATCGAAGTAAAATGTGTCGAAGAAAACAAAAGGGGGAACATAAGTAAGCACTGCTCCTGATTTATTCTTGTCCAACGTAGAAATTATCCCGATTTTGGTACGCCCCATTAATGGCAAAGATCTACTGCGCCAAGCGGACCGTTAACGGCGACATTAACCCAGATGATATTCGAACAATTATTGAAACGGCAATTACACACTGAATCGCTTAACGACACGGTAATTATTCGCATAGTTAATCCGGTAAATTGTTTAAAACCCCCCGTCCGCGGATTAAATCCGCGTTTTAAACCGCTTTGGCCTGCAGTGAAGAACGGCCGTAGAGATACCTAATTTACGGAATAATTTGAAAATCATGTTCGATCACATTCGCTCCGGATGTACGTAAATTCGTGCATAAAAATAGTGAAATCGGATAAGCGAGCATACGGCGCTTGCTCGATATTCGATGCTTTGAAAACCACTTTGCATAATACGATTTATATTCCGAATAACGTTACCCCTGCGTTTCGCAAATTTCGGTTGGGCATTGGTCGGAGTAAAACCTTAATCCTCGTAGTCGTCGAACAATAGATCGGCAGTGCATTTAAACAGACCGTACGTATAGAATATACGCGGAACGATGAAGAATCATACGCAGTTTCTACCGTCGTGCGCGATGTACGCGGTTGGCAAATTAAATTGGCAATTTGCTAATGCGGAGATATAAATTACAGCGGGCAAGTATACAGGGAGTTAAGGGAAAAAAGTAGGTTTTAAAAATGTAAGTATGCAAGATCAAACATTCTCCGCGTGATCTCATTTCCTCTTTTGCCGAACGCTGCATCGCAAAAGCTCTCATTAAAAAGTACGTGTTTGAGTTGCTCTTACCAGCAGAGCCGACCTAATCTCTTGCAAGAACAGCAAATGCGCTTTAAAGCGCACGAATTAAAAGCATCCCCTAGAATTTATACGAGTTTTATACTCATCGGACGGGGATTAATTTTCGTGGGGCATTTAAACGTGGCCAATCTCGACAATATTCATGAGTGTAATTCTCCTGGAAATTTCATATCAACCTGCAATATTCATGGGGAACTCTACTTATTTTGAAACGTACGTGACATTTAATGCCGCATCCCACGGTAATCTGTTGTACGCCTGATAATTTAATGTATACGTTAATTATGCGATATATCAATTTTGAACGTTTTAAATATCCTCATCGTTTTATCGCGCTTAATCACGTTTTTGTTATAATAAGACTTTTCCTATTACAGCAAATGTGGTAACTGAAAATTACGTCGAGCGCATTGCATTAATGTTTTAGCAAGCAGAGCGAGATTTGTAATTTCCATAAAGGTTCCGTCCTAAATTATCGGACACAATTTATGGGGATTTTATTGGATCCTCGAATCCTGGTCAAATTCTTCGCGCTAAGTGATTTCTTCTACATTACGATTAAGCGCATTGTAGAAAATATTAAGGACACTGGGTGGCCTCATCGTGAAACTAATTTAGAGGAACCTAATTAAACCGCACTCCCCCGACAACGCGGTGCAAAATGAATTATACGAACACCTTCACAATTTGATCCTCGACTCTTAATCGTTTAAAGAAAATTGCTTTAACGTTTCGCTTCACTTTTAGAAGTTTAAAAGAATCCCGTAAAATCTGCAATTCAAGTTTCATTGTCCGGAAAATATTAGCGGATATTACGGAATAAATCAGTGCTGGAAGATTGAAGAGACTAAAAAGCGCCAGGACAATGATCGCAATTGTTGAGAAACGTGGGCGGTACGTCGAGGAAAACTATTAGACGACTAAATGGGTCCGCTAATGGTAAAGTTAGAGGTATATGGGTGTACAAAGTGTATGCCAACATAAGAGCCACGCCAACAAGATCGGTTGGGCCGGGAGAAATTAATACCAAACTTACGAGTAAATAAGTCAAAGCTGATTTCGCAAGTTTAATGGGACGCTATTAAATTTCAGCCAGTAGATGTCGTAATAACGAAAAGATTACTGTTTCAATATCGTTTCAGAGTAAGCCACGCCTATTGTGAAACGCCACTTCCATTCGAAATTTTCCAAGTCAGCGAAATAACGAGAATTCATCATCCGACGTTAAGTAAACCGAGAGCATTTATCAATATACTGCACCGAAATTAACGTATACGACTTTCCAAACAGCAGCTCAAAACACTATATCATCTACATAATTTCCATAAATTTGAAAAATGCCCGAATAATACAATAAGCATATATCAAAAAGCAGCACCGATATTCCTCTTCGAGCAAAAAGCACTCACACGACCCATATTTTATTATAAATTTTCATCCCACCATCAACAAACCTATGCACGATCATACAGACTTTTTTGATAATATCCAGATAACGATAATACATACAATTCCGTATCGCAAGAAAAACATTTACACTTCCACCTGCTCCACCAGAAAGGTCTAAAAGCAACGCGTAATAGTATCACACTCTAGCAAAATGGATTTCACGCGGTGCCATTGTAAAAGGGCTTGGAGCGTGGGGGGGGACACGGGCTGACACGGTTCCTTGATTAACTAATAAGCAATTACCAGCATTATTGAGGGGTAAGCGTTCGATTAGTATCTTACCGATCCGCGGTTGGACCACGCGGTCGGATTAACTGGGGCGCGTTCCAGCTATAGGATAACGCAAGATCACCCTGAATCCGCAGGCGGGCCGATGTAAGAGCGCATCTTGGAGCTGGCGCAGAATCCACGGCTCGAAAGTATCCCTCGGCGCGGGTCGGTCCTTCGATGAAAAAGCGGGCTATCCCCCTTCTATCGACCGCGCGTAACGAGTCTTATTCGTTTTTCATGCGCCCGGCTGGCAGCCCCCAAACACGAAATAGCTCACGCTCGGCAAGCGCAATCCGCGCTTCCGTCTGGTTATTGAAATTTTCTCCGGATACGGTAATTAAAACGTCCGTGCCAAATGCCGCGAGAAGGCCGTGTAAATGATAGGGAAGTCCCGATGCGCCCTGGAATCGATTATACGGCTCTAATTGTACGAGAATCCGCCCGTCGCCCCTGTTAAGCCCGACATATGGGCGAGGCGTAACCGCGCTGGCCCCGAAAGTTGGCGGGTACAGAACGAAGGAGGATTATCCGGGGGCTAGTCGAGGTCCTTCGGTGGGGATGAAAAAAGAAAGGGGAGGAATCGAGAGGAGGGGGCGGCCAAGAAGCTGCGCGACAAAGCCGAAGGATACGTGCCACGATGAATTTGCGTATCGATCCGATAGGGGTTTTATTTTAGGACAGTCCTTCGTGGCGCAAAAATACACCGGGACGATATTCCCGCGCTAGACGCGCGGGGCTGAATATAAATTTCGCGATTTCGTTCGATCCTGCGGGGACCCAAAGCGAATACCGCCGGATTAAATCTAAGCAACCCCGTGCGCGTTGCCCGCCTTTGATCATCCAGCCTCTCTAAGTGTCGCGCGACCGCTTTCCATTGATGGAACATTTGTCTGCCGTCTCCCACGCGCTTTGGCCCCAACAAAAGGGAAGAATGCAGGCCGTGGACGCTTGACGATACGTGGGGCAACGACCGTTTTAAAATTTCTAATGCGCTGCTCCTACTTTTTTGCGCCCACTGCTTTGAAAGTGAGAGATATATAACGACAATACTCACGTTATATATGTATATACACGTGGTGCACAAGGTATGGAATAAACGTATGAACAAACCTTTAGGAACAAAGGCACGTACCAATATTGATTCTGCATTATCGCGAAAACCCGAGCAACACTTTCCTCGGAAATACGCGAAGCTTAAGAGATTAATCCCTCGCAACGCAAACTATTTTCCACGATTTGTTCCATGCAAGGAGAAAGAAAATCAAATTAACGGCGTAATTCAGAATTCGGGAGAAGGAGGTCGGGAAAACTCGATATTTAAGGGCTTTATTAACTGGATGTTTACAGCATCGCCAAGTCCGCGCAAATGGAGAGTGCACCGTCAGGTCGTGACCGGCACAGAACCACGGAGGATTAAGACGTAAAAACGCAAGCGTCACCATTAAACAAGCGAGGCAACGGAGGAGAGCCTAGCTGCGACGATTAATTCAAACGCGTCCACCTTCGTTTCCCCGATCCTCTCCTATTTGTTAACGCTCAAGCAAAGGAGGAAATGCCATGGGCGCCGTGGACCCTTGTCAGTAAGGACTTAGCACACGGTAAATACGTAAATACCTCGAAACCATTACAAGCCAATTAGGACGTACGGAGCTCGGGGGGCACGAAACTTATTCCGAGTGAAGCGGGCGGGCTTGAAAAGTTTATCAGATCGTGGCAATTAAAAACTCTCAAGACAAACGGGAGGAGCGTGCGACCATCGCTGCGCGACTCAAACTTGCGACTGTTGCTACGAAAGAGAAAAAACAAAAAAGCAAATACGTTGCAAAGTGCATTACACAGAGAGAGAGAGAGAGAGAGAGAGAGAGAGAGAGAGAGAGAGAAATTTACCAACACAAAATTTCCCAGCGTAACACCGCGCCACCGCGAGCAGAATGGTGGAATCGATGCTTGTGATTTTGAACAATCAATCCGGTTCCCGCCGCTTGGATACCTGAATACGGGTATTTTCCCGTTTCGAAAACACGAGCTTGCATGCCCAAATGCATATTTTTGCACGATGCGAGAATACAGATCGGAAGCCGGGCAACGGGTGAAAAGGGGAAGCATTGGGCGTAGAGGAATTTAGGTTTAACTCCTTCCAGAGGCGTTAGACCTGCATTCAAGAGGCGGCGAGGGAGGGAGGGAGAGCGAGAGAGAGAGAGAGAGAGAGAGAGAGAGCCGCTGCTGGTGGACAGGCCTGCCAGGGGCAAATATAGCGAGTTAAGTAAGGAATTTAATGAGGTCAATCGATCTTTTGCAACGCGGAGATGTGTCTTGTCAAATGCATTTTATACGCCGCCTCGCGCAGGTTCACGGGGGTGTTGGAATAAAGGGGGAGACATTTTATGAAGCGAAGGGAGGCGAGATGCGTAGCCCCGTTTTATGTCTCCGAAGGAAATGACCGTTAAAAATTCTATTATTTTGCCCGCAGCCCTGGCTCGTAAAACGAGAGAGCAGGCCGGAATAGTGTTTCATGTTTTGGCAAAGCACGGGCAATCGGCCAGTCAATGGTCGATACTACCTGAACAATGAAACGTAAATGACTAAACCCTGCGGACGCTGGCGGAATGAGTGTGCTGGTCAATGACGTATTAATTCACGCTTGAAATTCCTAGCAAAGGTACGATCACTTTTTTCGTTACTTCTTCGAGGACTCCTGATCGTTATCTCGGACGATATCTTATCGATATATCGATCCATTTTTCAACGAAGTTATTTCCAAAGTAGCGAAGTAGAAAAAAGTTTCGGTATTGTTCAATAAATCCTTTTATTACTGGAAGACCTATCCTGCCCCTTGGACTACTTTCAGTGAGCACGGCAGCCATTAGGGTAACTGTATAAAACAGGACGTGACTTTCTAACGGCACTTTCTCAGAAACCTAATAATAGTGCATCGTAAGGATATAAGCGCGTTGAATAAAATAAATCCATCGGATCTCGATACTATCTCGATCAGTACTTGAGCTTCTGACCGCTGTGTATGCATATCTCGAGGAGAGCAATCAGAATACAGAATGTACACACACGCGCACTCACGCACGCACGCACGCACGCACGCACACACGTACACACACACACACACACACACACACACACACTTA
>JBCFXI010001420.1:19771-55356 GCA_038496175.1 Ampulex compressa | reverse complement strand
TATTGATGTACATTGTAGCATTGTTCATAAAAACTGGTGAATATGATATTACGAAACCTAATATAAGTTATTGGCAGTATAAGGAGATGGAAAATGAGGGTATTAGCTTTAAACATTAAATAAATGTCCTTCGAGAAGAAATTTTTGCATCTTAGTTGCTTCGTTGGAATAACTGGCGAAGCAACTGATATTACGAAGACATACACAGAAACTAAGATGCAAAAGTTTCTTCTCGAAGGACATTTATTCAATGTTTAAAGCTAATATCCTCATTTTCCATCTCCCTATACTGCCTATAACTTATATTAGGTTTCGTAATATCATATTCTCCAGTTTTTATGAACAATGCTATAATGTACATCAATATGTATTACATCGGCCATCATTATAAGTTTCCGCGCAGTTTGTAAATCGCGCGCATATTGTGCGTAGAATCGGTAAACCAGGTCCAGCCAGTCCCTGCCACTTGGCACCTCCATAATCGCATTCCAGCTTCTCCTTGCCCTCCCTGCAGGAGTCAGGGAACAAATTAATGGTTCCGTCAGTACAAAATTTTTAACCGAAGCGTATGGGCAAAATTGATTAGATACCCACAGCCTAATGTCTGGGCCGCCACGTTCGTCAGACTTAAATCCCCTTGATTTTTTCTTGTGGAGATATTTGAAAAATAAAGTATACGCATAACCGTTGGTTGTTGTTGACGACTTGGAAGAAAGAATTAGGAATTACTGTTCATTAATAACGACTGAATAACTCAGTAATGTAATGAAAAACGCCCAGAAACGTTTTAACCAAATTAACCTATTCATTTGATTTTTTTTTTTTATGGTATTCCCTAATTTTTCTTTTTGCGAACCAAATTTCGAGTGGTACCAAGCAAACATAAAATAAAAGTCATATATTTGCCAGAGTTTGAAAGCAGTTGAAGAACATAATAAATTAGTAACTGTCTAAACCAACTGGTATGTAAAACTTTGCAATATTGAAGATGTAAATATTTAAGCTACAGTTTGCGTAATATTTTCGATACTATTATATTATTTGTTATAATCTCCTGGATAGAAGGCAGCGCTGTGTTATTTGTGTCCAGATATTGTGAAGAGAATAATTTGATCGGGTAGTTTCCACATGGTTTATAATATTTTAGTTAAATGCCTTATTGCAATAATCATACCATATTTAGGAATATAAATAAACAAAAGTAAGCCTCGTCGTAGAATATTCCGCAAAAGGCATCTTACGCTGGCCCTTAGATTATGTTGAGGCTCTTTTCCAATTACTGTTTTTATTATTATGAATTTATCTTATTATTTAGTATTCATATAATTTATTATATTAATCTTTTTCAAGATTACTGCTTTTATTGTATGATTGGAAAGTGGTAAAGTAAGTCGTTGAGTACACAAGAAATCAATCATTTTTTCTGCGATCCCTAAAAGGGAGCAAAAAAAACTTGGAATAAGACCGTAGGGGTATCACGCGATAAGGAGCAATTGGTCTACATTTATAGACTCTATGATCAACACGCGCGCTATTTACAAACTGCAGAGAAATGTATAATTAAAGTTGTTACAATACATATTGACATATTTAATTGAATTATTCATAAAAACGTGCGAACACAACATTATAGAACCTATTATAACTTATTGCCGGTCTAAGAAGGTGGCAAAAGAACAAATTATTCTATCTTCAAGTATGCTCGAATTCAGTATATAACATTGGAGTTCCCATGGTATCTTTCCGAGCAAAAACAGTAATTAGACGACAAAAAAAGAAGAACAAATTATCTTTTAAAATTAAAAAACATCGAGTGAAGTTTTTCAAAAATAGGTAGTCCTAAGTTTTAATTTACGAGCTAGGATATTTGGTTGTACTTTATCAAAAAAGGGAAAAATTCTTTGTGCTGAGAACAAAGGATCAGTTGTTGGGAAGAACGTCATAAAACAATCCTCGGGAAACTAAGATCTTAGGGTTGCACAACAAGCAAAAAAGACATTTCATTTTAATAACACAATGCATGTGATTGTTTGAACTTTTTTCTTCCTTTGGATAAATGTTTATAAGTATTAAACATACTCTGGGTTGGCGAAAATCTTCTTTCATGATTTTACATGGCCCATTCTGTAAACACTCTTACTTTGTATTTTAAGTGTTTCACTATTTAACGATTTGATGACAAATGTCATAGTGCAATCAAGGTGAAGGAAAGGTATAGAGATATGGAATTGAATGTATTGAAGGAGATTGTAACGATGTCACTTGCTTTAGTAATGTCGTCGGACCATGTCGACGATCCCAACGACAAATGCTTATATTATTATTATGTGTAAATATTAGGTATTGACTATCAATGGTCATTAATTAAAAATACATGGTTTCTCAATTATGTAAATTTGGTTGCTACGATGTATTCACCTTAACACCTAAGGCAAAAATTATCGACGCTTCGCAATGCGATATGGTCTTTTCCCCAGCTCGACAATATTGGCAAAACTAAACGCATAGATATGTTCATAACTTCTTTTTGTTTCCAAATAAACCTAATATTACCCTGCTACTTACAATGATCGGAATTGTCATAAAGTCCCATATACCTGCGCAAAATCGCTCAATCTTTTCTAAATTCTCGCAAGCTCATCATTTGTAACATTTAATGTTTCTGCTGCAGATGGTTAAATTTTTGAACATATTCTTTATAAATACTTTGTTTCGCTTTAGAATATAGAATTTTATTAACTCATTCTGTATTCCACAATTAACGTTCAATCAAAATTACAAGCATTACATTCTTCATTATTATTTCGATAATTTCTGCTTGTGCTATAATTGCTTAATTGATTTATAAATGAATGAATGTGTTTATTCTACTTCCTCCTTGAGGTTACAGTTTTTCTCACATGTTGAAAACGTTGTGCGACATATATCTTACACTACCTTATTACTCTATCTCTCTTTAACCTATCTTAACCCTATCGTATCCTACTTTATCTAATTTTAACTTACGGGCAGTTAGACCTCAACTTTTTCTTTTGATGTCTGCTTAACCCCCCCCCCCGCCCCACCCCTCCTCACCACGATTCCGAGTTTCCGCTCCTTTTTTCATTATTTCTGGTAGATTTGGAACTTATCCGCCTCCCTAACACATGCGCAGTATGTATGTTAACAAGGGGAGATTCGCGTCTTCAAGGGGTTTGTTTGGTATGAACGCGCAGTGGAATGCCGTGAATTCCCATGGCCTAGTATAAGCTTGTTTAACTGTTGAAATTGTTACATAATATATTAAATTCATTCCTTTTTGTGTTAATCACTTTGGCTCTTTTACCTAAACCTAACGATTTGCATCATCATCTCCCTTCATACTACACCACCCTTTACGTTCGTCCTCTGATTCTTCTGCACCGCTCTTTTCGTATTCGTTCCCCGACTCCATAACTTCCTCCCCTCAATGTATTTGCGTAAAAATGGATTATGTTCATGCGATCACGATATTCGCAATATCAAGCTGCCGAATTACGTAGAGATCATCCTTAGGGCCTTATTCTAATGAGCAGAGAATAGCGGCAACATTCTAAATTTCATTGGCAACTACATTTTCGTTCTTGCTTCTTCTACCATTGCGTACTTTCGGAGTTGAACTTCGTTGAACTCTATATTCATCCATTTTAAATCGTAGAGAGCGTAACAAAATGTCTAATTTATTACACGATCGTTATTTCAGAGCAGTAGACATTAAGTCGCATAAGATGTTATATTTACTCTATACCACGTCTGTGTTGCGGTCACGCAGCAAGAAAAGCGCAGCGGCCAAAGTAATGCGAGAAAGGACAACAGGCTGGTGGTTCGGAACCCACCTTAAACAGTAGGTCCTAGGCCAAATGACCTTAGCAGTCGGTGCCGAAAAATGAATTTAAAAAAAAAAGGACAACGAGAAAAGGATGGGCGAATTTCTAAGGAGAGAGACAGTAGATAAAGGATCGAGCAGGAATAAGAAAGGTAGGATCGCAGTAGAAGGGGGAAGGGGGGAGGGATACAAAGAAAAGTATTGAAAATAGAGGAAGAGGGTGATTCGCTGAAGAAGGGAGAAATGGGTTGGTGGAAGAGGTTCAAGCAGTAAAACAAGATAATTGAGGAGGTAGTGATAAACAGTCTGTGAGAAGAACTGAAGGAGAAGGAGGTGACTTGGGAGCAGAGAGAGAAATTGACAGAGGAAATGGGTGAATTGAGAAAGAGGATAGAGCGGGAGAAAGAGTAAAGGGGCAAAGCGAATGAAAAGAGGGACTGCGCGAAGAGAAGCAAGTGTTCTTCCTCCAGGTTTGCCCGGAAAACGTGCTCTGCGGAAATACTTAGCGTTGCACTGCGGTATCGGTGGTAAGCGGGATCAATTCGGTTTATGCTTATGCCCGGTGATAATACAAAACTTGAAGATAACGACAGGTTACATGTTATACATTGTTATATAGTACAGCGTAAGTTCCAAAATGGATTCTTGTAATCCAAACTTCGTTGAATCATTTTCCATTTTGATTTTTGAACCTTTTACATTGTTATATGACAAAAAATAAAAAAAAAGGGAAAAGAGAAAAATACTTAATAGTAAATCATGTGCTACAAAGTAGTTTTTACAGCTACGGGATATGTAATCGCACACAGTATATACAAAAGTGCAGGAGTAGGTTCTCGTTCTTTTAAAATAATATAAATAAAAGATCTGTTGTGTTCGGTTAAAGAGCTTTAATATATACAAAATACTCAAATTAGAATATCCAATGTTAGAAAAAATGATATAGTAATTTACGCTTCCCACATTAATGTGTGTATGTGTGAGTGTGTGTTAGTTACCTTTTGTTTACTAAATCCTATCGTGTATAAATATATCCTCTTGCGTTATGTACTTTTTATTATATCATAATTACATATCACACGGTCTGTATTAGTTATTGTATATATTGACGTTTATTATGTTAATCCACAAAGGACATCTTACCTTATTCCTCAAGTAAAACCCTCATATACACATGCATAATATGAATTTTGGTATGATACAAGAACCAAACTTTAGGTCACAAACCAGAAAAAATTATTTTGGAGTGGCTTCATAATTATAGCATATTTTTTATTTTCACATAGAATTATTTATAAAATAGAACAAAAACGCAGTAAATGATAAAATAATAAAATATTCGTCATTTACGGAACAGCTTTTTACAATATCGTCTATTCGATGTTTGAATCGGTGATCTATAAAGGTAAGTAAACGTGTAGAAAAGAAAAAGTAAAGAAAAAAAAAGATACACATTTAAACTAAAATGTATGTGATGCATCATGGGATGAGTGAAATACTTTTAAGTATGTGTGGAATACAGAGTATGAAGTGACAGTACCGTATGTAAGTGGAATTTAAGGCGGCAGCCCCATGGTAGCGAATAGTAATGGAATGTTCTATAGCCAGACAAAGACGTAGTAAAAAAGAGAGCCGAAAAGGGCAGTCTGCGTTTAGCAGTCGAGTAACAAACATGTCTTATTGTATTAATATTTTTTGTATTTCACTTATTAAAATATATTGCATTTTTGTGAAAAGAGATTTTCTTTCATACCAAACCAATCATCAACGTCATTGGAATTCCTATTTTTCATTTTGTCAGATATCCTTCTAAAAGACTGACTGGAAAGAGGGAATCCCACATGTATATGCTCTATATTACTTTTAAATCACGATATATACATATACATATGATACAAATAACATTAAATCTTGTGAGCAAAGAGTACTTACAAATCATGTTAAATTATACACTGTTACATTATTTTTCTTTGTCTCTATCTTGACTTAACACGATCAACCTCAATTATGTGACAATAAAAAATACTGATTGAAAGAGGGTGCACAAATATCTCTTTGTAAAATGTTTTCTTCCAAGCTTTAGTAATAAAATATGCCAATCGATTCTAAAAAATAAAAGATGTAAATACTATATTTTCTAAAATTTATGTCATCCTATTTTCGAATAGTTTACTGTTTTACAATACTAACTTATTTCGAAGTAAACAGCGTATAATCTAAGAACTGATATCAGTTATAACGTAAACTATGAGTTGTGACTGTTTTTAACAATTCTATTGTTAGTGGACCAATCGAATTTTTGTCACGTTCTATACCTACAACTAAAAATTTATAGAATTATATTTAATTTTTTATACATAGGCCTAAAATATTTTTAAGTGGTTATTAACAATTTTTTACTTATCGAGATGACTTTGATGATTATTATAGAATACATCCCTTCTTGTTTTAAGGAACAGGAGATTTATTAGGTTAGCCGGCCGATATGTTAAATGATTAATTAAAGGAAGAGATATTTTAGTCTTTTTTCTGTAAAGTTTTGTTTTAGAGATACTCTTTAAAGCATATTATACAATTTGCATTAATGAAAGAATTATTTAAAGTTATCACGATACATGATCCGTTCTGTATACCAATACATATCACAATATAGGGAACACCCGTGTATGAAATCAAAGCTTCACAAGTTACTAACACAATGAGATGTCAAGAAATTCTTTTGGAATTAATATAACATCCTGTAAAATTTTTAATGAAAATCATGATTGGATGTGTAGCACTACGAGATTAAACTCATTTGTAGTTCAGATTCCTTATTGTTGCTTCGGCGGAGACGGCGCCTTTATGTTTTAGCATGCGTACTGTGTGTAAGACCTTTGGCGACAAGACCGGTGTCTGCTGTCTTTGTCCCTGCGTGTCAATTAGAAATGCAAGATTCCCCTTTTTTTGAGCATCCTGCACGTGCGAAATGAGTGAGTCATTTGGTCAGAAAATAAATGCCAAGGAACGAGATTTGTTGTGTTTTAGTGTACGAAAAAACTGTATATCCAAAGAGCAGATAGGAATAAACTATTTGTTGTTTTAATTTATATTAAGTTTTATTCCCTAATTCCACAGATGTACGTAAGTTTTGTGTAGTGACGTTGAGCTAGAAAAAATGAGGGGTATGTATCGCATAAATTTTATGCATGAAAAGTTGAACCAATTTGTTCTTCGTGGAATATCTACGAAATACAGAATACAATTTCATATATACCATAAATATCTACCATATCCATAAATATCCAAAAGTTTGACAAATTTAAATAAATACCATTACATTTGCTACACCAAACAACTTTTCTGACATTATAGCAATTGTCTCAATATTATATAGTTAATGAATATTATTTACGGTGTTCAATGATCACATAATATTTCTATAATGTCAGTAAACATGCAAGTGCGATGCAGAAAAATATATCTCTCTTCAGTTTATGTCGGATTATAAATCCAGGATATCGGAAATTAATCGATGACCAGCTGCCGAAATGATCCATCTAGACCAAAGAGGTCGTCGTGTGTCTTTGGTTGGCCAGGGCGTAAAGCCTCATTCGCTTTTACGTTTTCTTGCTCCTTGAACCAAGGACCGTATTCTTTCAGCTTCTGCATCCATGTATCTGGAACAAGACATTAAAGGAACTGAGATTAGTATTGAACTGGCGAAAGGCGTCTGAGCTATGGCTTTCATCGAATTTAATTGAGTAGAGTAGCAGAACTATTTATATGTTGGATCGGGATTTCTACATAACACAATTAGGCGTTCATAGGATGATTTGATCGGAGGGCCTAAGTAGCTTAACGATCAGAGCAGACGCTTCGCAAACGAAAGGTTCCAGGTTCGTACAGACGGACCCATTAATTTGTTCCTCGACCCCTGAAGGGGGGCAAAGAGAAGCTGGAATGCGATCGTGGAGGTGCCAAGTGGCAGAGACCGGCTGGACCTGGTTTACCGATTCTACGCTCAATGAAAAAATGTCCTTCGAGAAGAAACTTTTGCATCTTCGTTACTGTGTATGTCTTCCTAATATCGGTTGCTTCGCCAGTTACTCGAATGAAGCAACTAAGATGCAAAAATTTCTGCTCGACATTTTTTCAATGTTCAAAGCTAATACCCTCATTTTCCATTTCCTTATACTGCTAATAACTTATATTAGGTTTTGTAATGTCATATTCACCAGTTTTTATGAACAATGCTACAATGTACATCAATATGTATTACAGTATGTAATCATATGAATCGTAGAAGTTTATTACACTAAGCGAGTCATTCATAATCAACCTTGTTATTCATTGTTTAATTGTTGTTATATCGCGAGTGCTCAATTCTCGAACCTTGACTTCGGTCCTGTGATACCACCCAACTAGTCGCCGTCCGAAAACCTCGTACGGTGAGGTGATCTGCCTTTGGGAACGCCACCATTACTGGGAGCAGCAACTGCTCACGGAAAAGATTACCCAAAAATAGCTATCCAGCGACACTCCCCCAACTAACGATATACACACCACGGCCTTCTAGCCGGGTAAAGGGTTGATCGCGGATATGAGAGAGAGAGAGAGAGATAGACACGTCTTTTTTTCTCTCAGCGTCAACGCACACGACGGAATATTGGTTCAGTGGGTATCCAGATCCAGCGTGCACGACGTGAATACTTATCGTCGAAAATAAAAAAGCTGAAGCTTTTGGTTCAGATATCTTTTTTTATCATGAGCTAAAGAAACAACTTTCGTGTAAATAGTATGTGAATGATAGTATGTGTGGCGTAAAGATGTACGATAACAGTGGCGAGATATATTTGAGGTGAATTCACGCGAGAGGAACAGAGTTGTATGTCGAAAATCGGTCAAACGTTTAATGGTTTCTGAGTTACAGAGCAAAAAAAACAAGATTATCAATTTGTGTTTTTGACATTAAAAATTTAATATATTATTCAGATTGTATTTATTTTTCAACAATTTTTTTATGGATATTATTTTACACAGATGCTTTCAAACAGTTTCAAAATTTTTACTTTTATGTTTCAATTTGATAGTCAAATATACAAACCAAACTGCGTTACCAAAAGATACTTTCTAGCAAAATTGTGCACAAAAAATAATATGCTAGCAACGTAGTTTCTTTTCTCTTGTTTCACGTATGATAACTTGTTTTTAACTCTTAAAATCGTAAAAAAAATAGTGAAAAATAAAACTTTTTTCACCCTTATTTCCTTAATAATAATAAACAGAAAATCTTTTTTTTTAATTCATGACATATTAAATCAGCTGATATTTTCATTCATCTCATGAATACATAACAAAATCTTATACGTACAAAATACGAGAGTTTACAATAAATATCGTATTACTCAAATCAATGGAACACTTTTTGCTAAGATTTTCCTTTAGTTTGACTTATAAGTTTCTACAGACGTTTTGCAAGTTAATACTTTATGAGCATTAGTGATAAAATTAATTTACATCTTTCAGAAAAACATCTTGTTCTACGTTTAAAATTAATTTTATAGAATATTAATGGGTAAAGTCCTAAATGTGAAATATATTCTTCTTTTTTAGTGTTTTTAAAGCAGGGGTAGTATCAACTTCTTTACATGCACCATGCATTTTTATATTCATAAGGGAAATATTACGATGCAAAATTCACATATGGTCAAATATTGAGCAGTTTTGAGGTATTCAACAATAAACTCCGGTGCGGATCATATGGAATAATGCAACATAAATTCAAATAAAGATACATGGTATGTACAGAGCGAGTAAGGGAGGGGGGGGGGGGTCGTTTACAAGCGCATATATCGGAAGTAGTTCTTAAAATTTTCCGCATGTGAAATGAATGGTATGTACTTAGTCTGAATAACCGACAACCGTCGATATCAGGCTGAATATTACACTGAAACTAAAGTTTGGTAAATGTATAGTTTCGATGCACGCATAAACCTATCTCAAGTGATCAGAAACATTGATGATTATCGCGCCGTTAAAACAAAAATGCATGAAAATTTCTGAATTAAACAAATCCTTTATTCTACAATAAAGAAACTCGGAGCGTACCTTGTATAGCTCTAATGGGGCCAGCTTGTCCGCCATATTCCTCTGGTAGCATTTCCTTAGGCACATACTGGTAGAGGTCATCCGTGTTGCTGTGGATGTAGATCCTATTGCGTAGCTTCTCCTTGATGAACGGCTTTACGAAGTTTACAATCGTGTCAACGATAGGGCTCACGTTTATCACGTGAGCCTCCTTTACCTTGACTGGATAAGCCTCTTGGACGCAGACAACAAATTTTTTTATTAACGCAGGCGTAAATTTAGCGAAATTTGTGGGTGTCGCCACAGACGCGTCCAAGACGTAAACGTCTCCCGCAACACCGTGACGTTCCTCCTTGAGACGAACATCGCCGATCATTAGAACAAGCTTCATTACATCCGCGACGTTGGATATAGGAATCTCCTTTTGATGACCGCGCATTACGATCACTCGTCGGCCGTTTTTCGTCAGGCCCGGCAACGGTGGCATGCATCTAAAGTGTAAAAACAAAAGAGTTAAAGAAAGACGTAAAAACTCAGTCTATTTTGGCAGATAATTCTTATACGAAGAAATTGTATGTAATGTTCATATATTGTTCACTTTTCAATTCTACGTATCATTCTTGAATCAAAATATAAAATTTATACTTGTTTGTCTTTACTGATTGTCTGTTAAAAGCGAAATGAAAATATTATATGTTTATGTTCGTGCGTTGGGGGTCGCAGGCGTCCCGGATCTCGTCGCGAATATCTGAACTGCTTTTCGGGTCGAAACACCGCTTCGGGAAGACTGAAATTCGACGAAGCTCAAACACGAAGCTAAGCGTTGTGCTGCCGGCCTAGACTGTCGTGATTGTCGTTCACGCCCAGGGAACAGGTACGCTCTTCGCTACGAAATTAATCGCGCGAACCACTAGTTGGGGTGTCAATGGAATCTGGTTTTTTCGATATAACGAGGAATGGAAAATGGTTGTGTACAGTTCACCGTGTGTTGTAAATACGTGATGGTCGCCATATGTGAGAGCCAACGAGCTAGTCCTCTCGCTACGTTGCTCAATTAGTGTTATGATCGAAGTGTTTTGTTGAGTGCTTAGCGTGGAGCCTTGTTGACTTTAGACTGATATTTTTGAGACGCTTTGATGTTCAAGAGGAGTTTAGCCGGATCTCCTCGAGTGGAGTTTTAGAGATTTTTTGTTAATATGTGCCTCCTATTGGTTTTTGAAGGTTTCTGTACGACCTCTCTACGGTGATTAGTCGGCTGCATTTTTAGACAAAATGCAGCCCTGGCGTTTTCGTTGATGGTTTTTGAAAGTCGAACGTGACTCAAAACAATAGGAAAACACGTGTGCTGTAGATAAGCGGGAGTCGCCTTTAATTTGAAGGAACACCAGATGCTTTATTGCCTGTACCTCTGAAGCTACGCAGAGGCCCAATACGTAAAGAATATAGCGATCTTTTCGATATCGTTCGAACCTTGAAAAATACGATAATAAACCTCTGGGTTCCGCGCTTGAATATGCCTATCGTTGCGCCGCAACATTATAATGGTAGATGCTCGAACATGAAATAAATTTATCTTTTTGGTATATAGTAAAATTATGTTGTTAAAAATAATGGTTTATTAAAAATGTTGAATCCTACAAGAACTATTGAGACTATTGTTGACAACGAGAGCTGGTGATCGGAATAAAATTAGTCGTATTTCTTAACACTACTAAACTCTCCATGACAAACTCTAGAGACAAAACTCTCTGCAAAACTTTTTTAAATACTCGAACATCGCACTTTTAACACACAGTTAAAATCGTTTCCGCGCCAGTCTATATGCTTCGGAGAAAAACCAACAATGTTAATGCATTAGGCATTAACGGTAAGTAATGCCTAAGTAAGTGATCACTAGATATTTTATTACTCTATAGAAAACTCAATGAAAAGGTGACCAGAGAACGACCTGGTCAAATAACCATAAAGCATCTGGTGAACAAATACATGCTCGAGTAAACATTAAGCAAAACAAGGAAAACGAGACCGTCAACACTACCTTTGCAGCATTACCCCACAAAACTGACACTTTAATACCAGTTAAATAGCGAACAAGCGTCAGTTACTTCTAGTATTTATTCTCGTAAAGTCAGTCAAATCTGTCACTCTTACAAACACATACGCAAAGAATTCATTCACACAGAGTTACTCTCACTAAGCACATTCGCACAGTTTCTTGCAGCGTTACTCTTGCAAGGTTATTCGGAAAGAATCAACTAAACACTATCAGCACCACCAGCAGCCGAGTCTGTTCTATCATTCTGTGTCTAATATACATCAGAATTCATGTGACCAGTTCACGCAACATTCAATCATACGACATAAGAGACAACTCGTCAAGTCATCAACATTATTAGCAACTAAGTCTGTGCAAACGTAAGCGGTCATAATTTACACTGCTTATTGTACGATTGTAGAACTTTAATAATCTCTATCACTGTTTTGTAAGCATTTCTCATCACTCATAAAATAAATAAAAATTGTTGTGCATCATTAAGTTGCGCACAGTGATTGTGAACACGCAACCTGGAAACTGAACACTAAACTAATACCTATGTACACGCTGTTATATATTAAACTCGTCACCCTAGTCCATAGCCTTGTTTAGCGATATGCTCTTCTTTCCTGGCTAGCGGATGGGTTATCCCTATTTCAGGTAAACACCGCGGCTTCGAAACCGCGTACATCATAGGTATTTGTCTTAAGTTTTTGGATTGACACAGATAAACCCAATATGAAATATGTAATCTTTTTCTTTACCTTTTCAACTCAGCCTTTTTACAAAAAATAAACAAGAATAATGATGAAGAAAAATCTTGACTTCTACTGCTATATTCTTAATTTTATAGGAGAACAGTTTCTACTCTCAAGGATCCCAAAGAAAACGTTCTTTTTAACGTCAAGAATCGAAAGTGCTAGCTGTGATGGTCAGTAGTACAAAAGTATACTTACAAGTATTTGTTTATTTCCTGAAATTCTGGTCTAGTAACATCACGATTAGTGAAGAATTCCGGTACAGCGGCCCGCATGGTAAAATACATATCGAGCTTTTTTTTGCACTTCTCCAAAGAAAATTTGCAGCCACGGAGAAATGTCATTAGTCTTTGGTCATCTAAAATATAGAAACTTTTGTAAATTACATTTAATATATTGAAAGTGTAACATTCTGAGAAAAACAATAAAGACGAATATTACCATGATTTTTATATTAATGTAGTGTAATCGCATGTATGTGGCGCAAAGATTTACGAGAAATAAGGAGAGATAAATTTGAGATGGGTTCGTGCGGGAGAAGCAGGGTCGTGTATAGAAAAACGGGCGGACGTTGTTTAGCAGTTTCCGAAAGATAAAACGAAAAGACGGAGTTATCATATATCATTTTATACTAAGAATTTAGTATATTATTATAATTTCCTGTTCATAATTCATTGTATTGTTCTGTGTTCGTGCTTTCAAATTAAAAAGACTTACTAATTTACTATATTACTTTCCATCTGCTAAATTCAATAATATAACTTTCTGCCAGCAACAAAGCAAAATCCCTTTAGATAGTAAGTGCAATGTACACAAAAATGTACTATACTAGTACTTCGATTGCTCTTTCAAAATCTAAAAGCCAAGCTTCACTTGTCAAATAAAAAACCATTTTAAGAAATTATTATATTTCATATGGGTCAAAACAGGAAAATTGTAATAAGAGATAACATTGTTTGAGTATACATTTACATTCTGCTGTCTAATTTACATAGTTTTTGTATCCAAATTCTGTTTTTTATTCTACATCTAAAAGTCAACTCTACACTTAGAGTAAAAAATTAAAAGGCCAGAACTGCAATTGAAATCTTAACGGTTCTTAAATAGTCTTCACATCGAGATATGACTTAACTCGTGACCAAAGTTAAAGGTAATCAGTGAAAAAAATAAGCGGACGGGAGATGTAGGATATCGGACATCAGGGTTTTTTTCTTTTATATTAAGGTGTGCCATTAAAAGCTATTATCTACAGAGAAATATTATTACAGTTTGTTAAATAGATGCACGTTACAACGGTAAATAAAAATCAAAACGCGACTTGTTAGTGCTACAACATACTTTATGGTTATATTGAATCATAGTAGGTACACGATTGACGGTACAGTTGTAACGTGTGTTGAATTTTTCAGTTGATTGTTAATTTGTTTGTATAATTCGGTAGAGCCCTTTAATGAGAAGGGTCGATTAAATATTACATTTCTGTATTATTCTAGCGAACAAAGATGTGGTTTTTTGTTTGTGATATATGTTTATTATATTTTAAGCAATTCCGACTTTAATTTTGACCAAATGTAATTCCTATACAGAACTCTATCGTACCGTCAAATTCTGGCAGATGAGGTTGTTTGGCAAGCCATTCCTTGATCGTTTCGAGATCCTTATCGCGTGTAGCGACATTCTCATTCAACTCCACTCGTATCAGCTTTGACATTTCTTCCGTTGGTTGTATCAGCAACATCTACAAATCACAAAAAAAGCCATTATAATTTTACATGAAATATCCAGATTCTTAGAAAAAGATGCTAAGGTTTCACGTGGAATTTTTAGATTCTAGCAAAAAAAGGTTTTGAGGAGAGAGTACTCGACGATTTAGAAAAAGAGGGAGGGTAGAATGGTTTAATTGTACATTTAGTTAAGTATAGATAATGGTGAATATGGAGAAAAGTTTTTTTGAGGAAATTAACTTACGACTCGGAGTATAAGCCAGTGTATAAATAAAAAAAATTAAGTAAATGTGGCTTATAGTGCGGTAAAATAGAAAAATAAAAAGAACAATCTGTGTCGGTTTTCCTCCTCAAGACCACATTACGGTGGTGAGCGAAGCGATCGCTGTTATGTCTGTGCCATTCGGTACGTGACTGCGGGCTTAAGCCAAATTGGTGTTAAAGTAAGCTAAGCCAGTCAAAGATGTTTCTGTGATGAGTGATTTAGATGCAGACGTTTTGGCGTATAAATTTAAATTTAAATTTAATTAGGCCCCATTGTTTTTTAGCATGTGCATCCTAATGATTTTTAAGATGCTCTAAATGTTTTCTGTATTTTGGTTGCTTGGTTGCAGTTGGAGACAAACTGCAGCTTTACCAGTGACCATGTTGTCCTTCGTTAATCGTTTCAGAATGTCAAAAGTAACACAATCAACAAGAGGAAGTTTATGCAAATTTGTCACTTTAATCAGCTTTCCATTGGCATCTCAGGAAGTATCCTGATGAGAAAGTACCTGTTGCTGTGCAAATGTATATTCCTGGAATAGCATCATAAAACACACGAGCGTTTTGTATAGTCAATCTCCATGATTGGAGAAATTCGTACAGCACACAATAGCAGCGTCGAGAGATGAACCGATGCTTACTATAGGCTGTTACAGACATACCCATTAATTTGTTCATCGACCCCTGAATGGGGGCAAGAAGCAGCTGGAATGCGATCGTGGAGGTGCTAAGTGGCAGGGACCGGCGGGACCTGCTTTACCGATTCTACACTCAATATGCGCGCGATTTACAAACTGCATAGAAACTTATAATCATGGTCGGTGTAATACATATTGATGTACATTGTAGCATTGTTCATAAAAACTGGTGAATATGATATTACAAAACCTAATATAAGTTATTGGCAGTATAAGGAGATGGAAAATGAGGCTATTAGCTTTAAACGTTGAATAAATATCCTTAGAGAAGAAACTTTTGCATCTTAGTTGCTTCGTTGGAGTAACTGGCGAAGCAACTGATATTAGGAAGACATAGACAGTAAAGTCCATCTGTACTTACGATTGTTCCAAGAGTCGAACGGTACCAATCCGATCTACCCTAGTCACTATCTATTCGCTTTTTATTGGACCTTTATATAATATTAAATGTCTTCTTTCAAATTGATGTTCTTGATCAGGATTTGAGCCTATATAATATAGATTGATAATGGTTTATTTCGCGTTCTTTCAAATAATTGTTGAAATCTTTCGGGGAAAATGTAACTGTACGTGGAGTTTCCCAGACTCTGTTATTTCGTATAACTACGATCAACTGAGTTGTTTTGTCCTGTAATCAAGCTCTTTATTCGATGTGCATAATATACTAGAGACAAGACTTTCATGAAAAGCATCTATAGTCAGTTGAAGTTGTATGTTATGAATAAAAAAAGTAGTAGTTTGTATGTTCGCGTTGGCTGAATTATTTGTTACTACAGGTAGGCCTTATACAACACGGCATCTCATAACACGGTTTCGCTATAACACGATTCGTAAATTGCGGGAACCCTCCTATAACACGGTTTTGCTATAACACGATAAGAAAACTGCAAAAACCTTTGTATAACATTGTACTTCTACAGCCGCGGCGAGTCTTGCTGTCCTAAAGATACAGTGTTGTGGAAATATTTATTTTCATCTCCGTAGCCTGAAAAGAAAAGTGTCTCACGCTGCTAGTCGGCAGTCTGCGTCGAGCCACGGTGTCTTAAAGAACAATTTTTTCATCTTTAAGACATTAAGCTTCAGCTCCAAGCCATGTCAGATAAAGATAAAAAAACAACGTTTAAGAGGAAATTTATTTCTTTAGAAGTAAAGATACAAATCTTGGATCCTCTTTTAAAAGGAGAAAAAGCATCTCACATTGGAAAAAGCCTTAAATTGAATGAAGCAACCGTCCGGACTATCAAAAAAAATGAAAAAGAAATAAGAAGTGCAGTTGTTGCAGGATCTTCGACATCCGCAAAACGTGCAGCTCGCCCCAGGACGCCAATAATTGAGAAAATGGAAAAGGCACTCAGCATTTCGATTGATGATTGCTATCAAAAAAGAATTCCATTAGATAGCAATATCATAAAACAAAAAGCGCTAAAAATTTACAAACATCTTAAAGAACGAGCAGAATCCTCTGTCAACCCAGATTTTGTGGCGAGTAAAGGTTGGTTCGAAAAATTCAAAAAGCGTTTTGCAATTCATAGTATAGGAATTCAAGGAGAGTCTGGATCGGCTGATCATGAAGCTGCTAGGACGTACCCAGAAAAAAATTCAAAACATTATAGAAGAGCAAGGATACACAGCGGATCAAGTTTTGAATGCCGACGAAAGTGGAATTTGGTGGGAAAAAACGCCAAGTAGAACCTTTATATCGAAAAAAGAAAAAAGTGCACCCGGATTTAAGGTGTCTAAGGATCGTCTAACGCTCCTTTTGTGCAGTAATGCATCGGGGGACTTTACAGCAAAACCCTTGCTAGTTTATAGATCTTTAAATCCTCGTGCACTTAAAGACGTAAATAAAAACTCCTTGCCGGTATATTGAAAAGCAAATCCAAGAGCTTGGGTAACTGGATAGTTATTTAAAGATTGATTTTCAACTTGTTTTGAGCCAAGCGTTGAGCGTTATTTAAGGCAGAAAAATTTGAGCTTCAAGACGCTATTACTATTAGATAATGCTCCATGTCACCCACAAGATTTGAATCATCCCAACGTCAAAATATTGTTCCTACCACCTAACATTACTTCGTTGCTCCAATCATTGGATCAAAGTATTATTTATACCTTTAAAACGTATTACATAAGAAGAGCATTACAGTGGGTTTTAGACGTAACCGATTTAAAATCAATTAACGTAATGGAAGCTTGGAAGAAATTTTCAATCGGGCACTGTATCGAAATCATATCCTTGTCGTTGAAAGAACTGAAAATATTAACGTTAAATGCGTGTTGGAAGAAGATATGACCCTCTTCAGTGGAAACAGAAAACGTGCGTGAATTGTCAGAAAATGAAGATGGTGCTATATTAGAACTCGCTAAATCAGTCGGAGGCGAAGGTTTTGTGGATATGGCTATTGAGGACGTTCAAGATTTATTAGTGGAAGAAGAAGTTGACGAAGCGGATTTGATGGAAATGGCATCCGAAGCTATAAATCAAATCGATTTTGAGGACGCTAGCACTGATGAAGATTGTGCAGTGAATAATTTAACATTAAAAAATGTACAAGAAGGCCTAAGCTTAGCTGACAATCTCGAGTCATTTTTCTTGAATACAGACCCTTCCATCGAAAGAAGTCGAAAATTCAAAAGTAAGCTGCAAAACTGTCTAGATCCATACCTATAAATTTACAATGACCTAATTCGAACCAGCAAGCAGAGTAAAATTACAGATTTTTTTAAGAGAGGAGATGATACAAAAACTTTAAATAAAGAAAAAAGTTCTAAAAGTGAGGGCAATATCATTCCACCGAAAAAACGTTCTCGGTTGATTATACTGAGCAGTGACGACAAAGAAATTTATTAAATTAGAGTTGCGTTAGATTAAAATAATATTTTTTGTTTTTTCTTTGCTTTGTGTTATACATACATTTATATTTTTAATAATAATTAAGTTGTTCATGTAGAATTGAAAAAAAACTATTTGTTTTTAATAAGTTTTTGGAACGTAACCCCCCTTTTTGTACTAGCTCTGGGTCTCATACAACATGGTTTCCCACAACATGGCATTTTCTACGAACCTAACTATCGTGTTATAGGAGGGTTACCTGTACTTTGTACTATAAGAACTGTTCGTAGTTTTTCTAGTACTGATAACATACATTTTAAGTATGGAATTATTTTTCAGATTTTTTAATTGAGGAGTTCAAATAAATTTTTTGTAAAAGATAAGTCTTTACCGATTTTGTGGAAATCGGTTATTTGCAGAATCTGTCCTTTTGAGTTAAAAGTAGATATTTTCTAGATTATTATTAGCTTTTGAAAAGATGGTACGAATAGTTTAAAGCCTATTTGTTTATCTCAAAATTGAAATATTGAGGCGGTTTTTAACCAGATATGATACCTAACTGTTTTTTCCTTTTCTAAAAAAAAATCGCGGAATTATCGACAAGAGCAGTCCTTCAATAGGAAATTATAGATTTTTTAGTATATTCATTATAGATACAAGAAATTGTGTGATGGTAACTACCGATTCCTCTGGCAGCCTATTTTGATTACTATTAGTTTGAATACTCGATTATCTATATGGACTCTGATAGATATTTGTTCAAGAAAGTTGGAAATAAAGCCTAGCATATTATTTCCAGTGTCATGCCCACTGAGAATTTGCAATTTATGATTACGCCACATCATGTCATCATGTTACCACTGACGGCTTTAATTTTGTTCGAAGACGTTTGCACTCAGTTGCGCAAGTATGTTGTCCAAGTATACAGTCTCTATAACTGTTTTTCACTATTTTCAATTATTTTTCAGGAAATTACTCGAAGTTTTTACAATTTTACTTAAGGTTCATTCGTAAATTGTCTCTTAACAGTATTGAATGATTTTTTTTTAGTCATGATGGAGTATTATAAATTATCATTTTTCTAAAATAGTTAACTACATTTTATGTAGTTTTCTATTCGGGATAGTATCATTCGTGGCGTTGATTATCTTATTTGTAAACTTTTCAACTAGTTTATTAATGCTTCCGTAGGAATAAGTAATAACTAGTTTATTAATGTTCTTCCGTAGGAGTAAGTAATTAGATCGTCTATCTACTTTGTTATCACAGTTAGCAATTCATCACAATCCAATTAAAAAAATTGTTATCTTCTGTCTGTAAAAATATTATCTTCTGTAAAAATTGTTATCTATCTGATTTATAAGTATAGACTAATGATGACTATTATCAAATTTTTTAAATATTCGCTAATTAAGTAAGTGAGAAATGGTTGTATTGCAAATGTTCTTTAAATTTTGGCATCGTTGATTGTATTTGATCCCTAGATGGTGTTATAAAACATTTTCTGGTATTAACATTTTTATTATTTGAAATGTAAATATTGCTAATAGTTGATTTAGCGTTAAAAATCATCGTCAAAAATACTGCCCCTAAGTGTGTTTGACTTTATTGCTGGAAAATGTTATTACTAGAGTTGCACTTCGTGCGCTTGCTTGACTGTAGTTGATATAGTTTTTAAAATAAGTTGTAAAATCTTTATGAGTATTATAGTTATTGATTAATGTGTTTGTTGCAGATGAACGATTGATGATAGCAGTGCTTTTTTCATTATTTCTAGTTCTTCAAAATGTGTATTAAAACTATTCAGATTTCACTGGACTATGTCGTATTTCTTATTACTCCTTTACGTTTATTTGTATATTTATTGTTTAGCTAGTATTTGATTATGGAGTTTCAATTCTATCTTCGTCGGAAGATGTAACAGTTCAAAGTTAATTTTTGCGTAACAACTTTTCTTACGCTTTTTTAGTTTGTTTATTAGGCTTTTAAACTGAGTTTAATGCATTTATTTACGTATTAGTGATGTAAATTGTTACCATTTTGATAAGAATATTTATGTCAGTAGAGAATTACTTTGTGATTTCTATGAAATTGGACCGGACTTGTGTTTTCCATTAAACTGTTCAATAAGTGGTAATTTAATTCATATTCAGACTCCGCCTTATTGAGTGTTTCTATAATTGCTTTTAGGAATTTATCGCATTTTAGTTACGGTTTCAGTTTCTTCTTTGCTTTTTCGCAGATGTTTTTGTTATTCTTTTTCTTATTTGGGTAATGGGTGGAATCTTGGCTCGAAACTTCCTCCACATTTAGCTCGTTTATAGTCTCGTTTTCTGTAGCTTGAAATCTTGTATGTTTTGTAGCGGGACAAGAAGTAGGTTCCTTCATAATATTATTTGTATATTTACAAAGCATACTTGATTGCGTGAGTACTGATTTTGCATGTGTGATAGTTGATATCAAGATTCATAGTGCATTTTGAGAAGGTGCTATGCGTCCTTGCTTGGGTTCAGATTATCTCGCAATACAGTTCGTTGTACATTATGAATATAGATTCGGGTAGCATTTCTAAATCGTGAGGATTTATGTACATTTGATGCCTGAAGCTTTATGCATGCGCGAATTTAGATTCGTCAAACCCACAAGAAGATACGCAATTTTTGAAAGTGGAGTAAGTACCTACTTAATAAACCCTCCTTCAACGTTCTCATGAAAGGTAATAGAGCATGCATTTGATATTATTATATCTTTTAATTTGTTTATTATTAGCGAAATTATTTAGTACGCGGTTGTGCATTATCATAGAATTATGTTTATCAGTCATATTTCTTGCATCATCTAAGCACTGAAATATACATATATATCTATTAAAAATTTTAGATATGAAACAAATATCAATGACGATTAACATAATTTATTAAGGCGCGCCATATATTTGCGCCCCATATAATCCTTTATAGAGAATACTTCTTTTCCTTCTATAATATCTCTCTTACGAGAATTCCTTGAAAATGTCATGTTAGTTGTAATATATCACGAACTATCCGTGACTGTCGAATTTATATCGTGGTCTTGCGTCTTCCCGATTTATTTTCCGAGATTTTAAAATAAAGAAATTTACGGTTTTGGGTCAAGCGTATCTACGCGACACTCCCCTGGGATGAGGCAAAGTGGCTAATGATTTTGTGCGAATTTTGGAGGTCGAAGAAGGATATCAAAGAAACCTTCTTTCGCAATACTTTTATTAATTTCTCAAATTCAAGTTGAAAGGCTTAAATTCGAGTTCCTGTCCACCGCGAAGTTTACGTTTAGGCTGTTTACTCATCAAACCGATCGATCGCTTGGGATCCGCCGATACGCAAAATGAATGCGGCTCGAGCTTTCCGAAAACGGTTTAGATCAGGATGAATCGTAGTCCTTTCCAATAGGCAAATAAATTCGTCTTGGATTCTCCGTCTAAGTCCCGATTAAAAGACCGAAGATGCGGGTTGGGAATTTCAGACAGTCCGGAGGTTTCGATCGCAAAATTAATGCGCGTCAGATCACTCAGAATGTCTTAAAATTCTCAATCCCTCGGATTCTTCAGAACACCGATACACAAAATGAATGCGCTTCAGAACGTTCAAGAGAATCTTAAGCTTCGGTGTCCCTATGACATTTCCAAACTATTGATACACAAAATTAATGCGCCTCAGGTAGTTTAGAAATATTGTGATGTCCATTACTGGATGGAGAAAAACTCGGTTAAGAATATTTACAGAGATGATCGAATCTTACTGGTTAAAACTTAAGCGCAGGGAGATCGAGACTGTCGCGAGCGTTACTGTCGCGTCTAACCGTAATGAAAACTCGAATAGTAGTCCTTGCCGTGCCCAAAAGCACAGATATATATGTTGTCCAAATTCTACCCCACCTTTAGTGTAAAAATTCCAAGGGTATGACGAGATCCTTTATTTGAGGGTTCTAGAGTCCTAGACGTCGACAATGAACAGATGCCTTTGAGGACTCTAAGAGCCTTTCGTCGTTTTCTGCTATCAGATGCAATTTTATGGGTCTAGACTTTTGGGCGCTTGGTTCTCATAATTTTCTATTTATTGGGGTTTCTAAAGATCTTTGAGTTTTTCCCTTTCACTATCGCTGACCTAACATTTGGGCAATTGTCATGCAGATGTTACATTTCGCTCTGGTTTGTTTCTCGATTTCTTTTTTCTATAAGCGGAGGGCCGGTGTACGTAACAAATATTAGATAACAGGACTTCGTTAGTATTGCGATGGATATGAATAGGTTTTTCTATATGGTTGCGTTAAACTTAAATTAAACTTAAACTCAAAATTAAACACCGGTTAAACAGCTACGGACAAAGTAGTATACAAACTGGTATGAAACACGTGTTTAACGTTCATAAACGCAGATCCATATATATATATATTTCATATTTAATTTTTTATTAATACAGTAATTCATTAACATATTTTAAGTTGCATTAGTCATCAGAAGAAGCCTAAAGATCAGTATTGGATCATTTTAGTCTATCTTTTCTTGATATATTATTATCAACTATAAGTAAATGATTGTGAGTTGAGATTAATATATTGTTCGTCTTTTTCTTATTGATATTGTAAATTTAACAAGAAATGCACAATTTTACATAACAATGTGTAAATATTTGCAATCCATTATGGATTGTGTAATATTTGTTAGATGTGACGCAAGGTGGGTCGGCTATAGTCGGTTAAGATTTGCCATACATATATAAATAACAAGGTTGCGCAGGAAGCAGGTGTCACTCATAGACGTATGACACAGCACGCGAGAAACTAACAGTATGAGACAAAATGTTGTCCATGTTCATCAAACTATGTGAAATTTGAAATAATACGAGGTGCCTCTCTTTTCTCTATTATTGTAATGTATACATCACGCACGAAATAAATGATATATGTAATATATCATCGATTAATTAATAAGGTAAAGTATAAAATGTCTTAATAACCATACCATTCCTTGAAACATACGTTTTCGTTATCAACTTCTAATCTTTCCACTTATGTTGATATAAAATATGTGGTGATAGAAATACTAGCTTACATACATCGATTATAAAACATTACATAATTTGATTATAAAACTGTACAACAATATAACCCAAATGTCTGCTAGATTTTATCATAATTTCACCTCCACTCTCGTGCATCCATACATGTATATTGTGAAAGGAAAAGAGTGAATTTTGCATCTAATTCTAAAATAGACAACTATTTGTTTTATAAGTTTATAGATTATGAATTTATAGGTATTTATAGGTTTTCAGGCTAGCTATCCCATCACCAATTGACATTGGTGCGAAATATTACTCCTAATCGAGAACCCGATAGATAGTTGTGCAAAAATCTTGATCTCGTTCATATAACGTAAAACAATAATAAATTATTATCATACTCATGTATGCAAAATAGTTTAATATGCTGACCGATGCCTTCAGCACCGATGGGTACATATTCTTTATTACCAAAGGAGAAAAAAACGCAGATATAATTAACAATAGTTTTGTTAACAAACGGGCATTGAATTTTTATCTTTTATTTCAAAATAATCCGTCTTCCGGCAAGATGCTAAAAAATCTTAGGCAAAACGCGTAAGTAACATGTCATTTGAAAGTTACTCAGAACTGTAGAGTGTTAACTTGTTTTATCTTTGTAACACCTAAATTCTCTATTATTGTCTTTTAGATTCCAATCATCATCTACTTGCAGCTCTTGCGTTATCTTATATTGTAAAACAAAGAATCTGGACAGAATTGAAACAAACCTCGTAAATGAAATATTACTTGCAAATGACACTCAAATGTAAAGAGTTATCCATTTGAATTTTTTTTTCTTAATCCTTGTACATTGAAGAACGGAAAAAAACAACGGAAAATTGACTCCTCGCGGATTAATATATTCGTTTCCTTTTATGCTAGAAAACTCGCATTGGCGCTTATGTTGTGGCATGAGAGAGTTTACTTATCCATGTGCTCAAGAATGGAGTATCTATACGTTTTTCTTGAAAACACACCTGCTTATCTAATATGTTTACATATGTATAAGTTTCAAATATCGGTGAATATCCGCGTACTTAAGACAAGGTTTGTCTACCCTCGCTGAAAAGTCCACAGATAAACACAGGAATAAAACACGCCATCCTTTCGTTTGAACCTTTACTTACTGTAACAACAACTAATATACTTTAAGCTCCTATACCATTACGTACGGAAAAACTACAATGTAATATAAAAGAAAATAACTAAAATAAATACCTTAAATCACAATTTCTAGAAGTTTCTCGGGAATAATGTAATTTGGGAACTTTCTTGATAAGAAATGAGAAGAATATAATCTGAAAAACTAATATACAGTGTGTCATATATTTTGACAACGAACAAAAGAGGGTGATTGTATCTAAAATGATAAGTTGAGAATAAAGAATAACATTTTTTTACTTGAAACTTTGTTTCTAGGAAAATTACATTTGAAAATCACCACAGAGCCTAAATTCAATAAATTTTACTCTACAGTGTCTTTACTCATGTTAATAAACGTTCAGAACAGAATTTCAGATGGCTTAAACCGTCGAAGACAACGATAAAGAAAGTAATAACAACGACAATGTTGAAAAGTATATTAAGCTATATGGTCCGTTTATTTTGAAAGCGGTGTAAGTCCATTTTCTCTTGTTTCGAGAAAATTAAAGATTAGCATATTCGTTAATCAAAAAATATCGGTTAATATTACCGAGTGCGGCAATGTTTCTACTTGTATATTGTACAAATGTAAAAAGCAGTAGCCACTTATCTTACCACCTGTCTATCGAAATTGGACTTACGCCACTTTCATAATCGATGGCTACGCAATTTCATTTATCGGCCAATATTAAATTAAACAAAGCATTGGTATTTTTTAAGGCATTAGATACTAAATAGCTATAAACTAAAAGTTTACACTAAATTAAGCATAAATCCCGTGACATCTCATTTTTTTTTTAAATGGAATTACCTCACTTTCAAAATAAACGGTCCATATAACAATATTTTTCCAGAATAAAAATAGACTACAGTAAGATCCGTAGTGTTGTAACGTACTCGAATACATGCATATCTACCAAGCGCATAGTTAAAGTCGATTTCATCAAAAACGAAGTCACGAATAAAATTCGCGGCGAAATGACCACAGAAGTCAATGCCAGAAATCCAAGAAACAACAACAACAACAACGAATAAAAGTTATATTCTATATTTTGGATTCATTTGTTTTTACGTAGGATCACCACATACTTGATTGTGCTACCGGAAGCATGACTCCGTGTATGTATTACATTCATGTTTCATAAGAAACACGACAAAAATTTCAATATTTTTTTGCAACATTTTAAATAAAGTTTGGGTTTCGAAAAGTTATACGTACAGAGTGTGCCGCATTCGCTAACAATACGACAAAAACGCGACATTTGGAGCGTATTTTAACTTTTAATGTCCTTTTAGTTTTAAGTTTAAAAGTGTTTAATTTTTAAAGTCAATTTTACAACTATAAATTTGTTTTTTTTATTTCCGTTCCGCAAACTTCTTGAACAACCTAGTACTTTGACGCAAGATATATTCAATGATCTCCACTATTAATAAAATTAGTAACGTGTACTTATGTACCAATGCTAATCTACGAACGAGTTGTGTTCAATGAGTGGCAAAAGACTGTTTAGAACTAGTTGCAACATACGTGCACATATTAACAACCGGTAGACTTGACCCTCGGTGTCGCAAAGTAATATGAATAGGAACGAGAAACAAAGAATTTCACAAGATAAAAAGACAGGTATTGAGCAAACCACGTACGCAATCCTCCCTTTTTTTTACTTCGAAACTTTCAACCTCGTGTAAACATAAACTACATACAAACAAACATCTCCTTGACTGCACTAGGTCACAAAATTGTATGCACGTCATGTCAGTGATAAGAACAGGATATAGGGAATTTTTAATCATTTATTCGAAGTTGGATATAAATGACCGAAACGTGCATTTCAATTAATCTTGCGTATAAAAGTTCTACGTTTATGTCAATATTAGCCCAACACGGTCACGCTTTATCACTGCACAATACTATGTCGAATGTCGATGAGATAAAAGCGATATTATATAAATATAAATAGCTTTAAGAAAAGATGAATACAAACAAACAAAACGTGTATTTTCATCAATCGTACGTATAAAAGTTATCGCCCGTTCATATCAATACCAATTTAATACTCATGCGATGCCGAATTTATCAATTTACGAACTTCATGTTTATTTTTTTTCTACCTAACCGTATGTATTTTAAATTCATGCTCATGCTATATCTCGAATGGTGTCTTTTGTTTAGCACAGAATTCTTTTATGACGCACCCACTATCAGGATTTTACTGGTATTAAATTTATCAGAAACACGGAGAATATTACTATTTGTTGCATAAAAATTTGTAATAAAAACTGATCGACAGCTATGATTTACAACGATTGTTTCTTTACTTTCTACATCAAATCGTATATTTAAAATTTATGCTAAATAACCTTTTGGTACCCTGATAAAGTAGCATGTGCTAATATTACATCATCTCAGCATAATTTGATTGTTTATATAAAGAATGCTGAAATAATAAATAAATGCTTCTAATGAAATATAACACACACAAAAAACAATAAATGCCATTGTGTTGTGTAGCAAAAATATCTGTGACTTCTGTTGGTCTTAATATTAGCATAATATCTGAATAACACAAAAATATCATTCGAAATTTATAATGTTTTTTCAGTTGTCATAAAAGAGAGGCATTACTTCCTGATTTGTCTTTATATTACATTTTCCACAAAAGATGAAATTGTTGGTAGTCGTTACCTACAAGTATAGCAAATAAAAATACTGCTTTAATAAATGTAGAATTGAAATTAGTATAATCGTGTTATAGAGAGTGAAATTATTGTGTAAGATGGCAGGAATGTGGAAAGGGGAATGATAAACGATAAAAGGATGGATAATATTCCTAATCAACTTTCTGATCTTTTTTGTGCACAATATGTACTATATTAATTACGAAGTAAAATTATTCTATCTTTATAATATCTATCCTCCGTTTCTTTTTTATATTTTCTCCTTTGCTTTCTCTGACAAACTACGGCCTTTTGGTTTCTGTTATTGACAACTTACTTTTGCTTTCCGTTCCTTATTATCTGCTTACGCTTTCATTTTTCACTTTCTGTCTACGCATGCGGTATATAACCATTACCTCTTCGAACAGGCTATCCTACTTTAAGAGGCTTGTTATTCTCAGCACTCATAATATAAAGGACAGCATTCCAAAATGTTTTGATCCTTATAATATTTTCATTTCAGTGACATGCGGCATCTGTGCAAATGACTAGGTTGCTGTACTGCATCTGAATATGTTTTACGCAATGTACTTTCGTTATATTTTTTCCTTCAATATCGTATACGTAAGTATCAATATTTCCATATTTTTTACCAATGTGATTATGTCATACAAATAAGGTACACAAGCCTACAAAAAATTAAGACATTTCATAATGGCACACAAATACACCGCCACAAATTTATTAATGCAAAAATAATGATTTTGTATTGTATAGCTACAACAAACTAAAAACGTGTGTTGCTATTGATAAGTTAAACACGCGCATTTTGTTCAGTCTGCTTCGGTCATCAGTGGTTGATGATATAAAATATTTAAATAATAGATATATGTTATAGAGTTAGATATATTATAAAATATAAAATTTAAAAAATTATCTTTTAGTATCAAAAATAAAATATTCCCAGGATTATGGACATGTATCTAAATATTACTTTTTATCGTAACATTACTAATAAGTGTTCTTGAAATACTGTAGACACATGTGTACTCCCGAAAACAAAGCAAAAGCAATTGGTTGAGAAATAATGTTTAAAAGAACCTTGAGAATTACGTATAAGAGTATGTGTACAGATTACGATGAAATTGTATTATGTACAACGAATGCATAAAAAGATGCATGCTTGGTGTCACCACGATCTTGCTTGCTGTCGATTGGTTGGGTAACAGATGGTAGCATAAACAGAAAGATAAATAAAGTTGATGCCACGCTTAATGTGTTACCTATAATTTAAATTATTAGAACTTGTATTTTTCTATCGAACATTACGAACCAACACATCAGAGATAATAATATACGAATATTTATCTCGAATTTAATATTTAATAAGATATGCGGGCAATCAGACAGCAGGGAGTTGAGATGTCGCATGAATAATGGATTATTAAAAATTAATAATAACTTTTTCGACATACTAGAAGACCTATATATATTTCGGAATATGGATATCAAACCGTTGATCGAAAAGAAACTAAAATAGTTAAAAACACTTTTCACATTTTTATATTTATGAGTTGTTAAAACCTGCAATTACTTAGTTGTTAACAAAATAATATTTTTATGATCTTGTGCCAATTCCGTGAATATTTCACAAATATAAAACGTAACATAAAGTTTTAAGTTATAATGCAATGTTGTTAAATCGGGATATTAAAGATAAATATAATTTAGAATATTTCATAATCTGGTGATGCTTTTATCTTGTAGGTAATGTTTAACATCTGTTCAAAAAATATTACGTTAAGTTTATAAATTAGAAGTGATAAATACCAGAGATGATTGTTCCTATATTCAAATTTTTGTGCCAGATCAAATTGTACGATAAAGTTCTTTTTTATTTACTTTTTTAAAAATGTTTAAACCTATTTTTTTTTCTTTTTAAATTAAAGTTAAATGAAATACCGCTATTCTAAATTCTTTGTGTAGCGATGTGTGTCTCGCCATTACAGGCTATTTATACACGAACCGTACGGAACGAGTGTTTGTCGTTAACTTGTTTGCAATAGATTTTTGTTTTCCCGTGCTATATGCGAACGCACCGGTGTATCTTTAATACATAACCTGTCCTAATAGATGTAAATCAAGAGTCTTCATGCATCTTTAATTGTGTGATTAAATATAATTATTCCTGTACTATCTGCATATTAAAGTACTACACATGATCAGTATTATCCACATATTAAATGTAATATGTGTGATTAGATATAACTTGTTCCATAACAAAATTATCATATTACGTAATTTTTTTACTTAAATAAATCTTTTGAAACACTTTTTATTTTTCATTATTACAAAAGTTCAAAATATCAATGTTTATTAGTTTCTCCATGATATTAAGCAGTTTTATTTGTTTATATCCTCTGTTCTAATGTTTGGTTATCTAAGAAAATGTGGTATTTCAAATAAGCTGTATGTTCTCTGCAGACAATTGTTGTTTAACATTGTAAGTAGTTTTTTTCAAATTCTTGTTATAGAAAACAAAAGGATTAATATGAACATAAATAAAAAAAGTAAAAAAATGAGTTGAATTCAAAAAACTAACAAAGTTGGAATACTAACAACCACTAAAAAGAAAAAAAATGATTGTTCTCACACAATAATATTGATTCGATCGACTGAACTCTACTCCAAAAATACCAGATGGAGAATTAAATGATATGTGTACGAATAGGCTGCTCGGTAAGACCACAGCTAATATATCGTTAAAGTTACACTGCATTAGTTTCAGAATTATAATAAAATAATAAAAATATTAATAAAAGTATTGTCGATTGATGAAACATCTTTCTTATTGTTGTTAAATGATATATTAGTTTTTGTTATTTTCATCATAGTTCTAAATATCACTATGCAACACCAACAGTGAATAACAGAGATTGATTATGGGACACGGATAGCATCGACGGGCAACATGTGACTTTTGCGAATGTAAAAAACTTTCTATGCGGCCGATTTTTAGATCGAACTTTTTTCCGAATTCCCCTCGTCCCTCGTCAGTATGTCAATTAAAGACCCTGTTTCTAAAAATTCTCAGGAGTAGCTAAGGAAATGGTGACGCGCGTAAATAAGCCAGTCGTGATGTCTTGCGCCTGACACTCTACACGTGAAGGATATTTTAATTACAATTATTGTATGTTTATTATAATAAAAATCTGTATTATAATTTGTATTACTCAGGAGTTTCTTACATGCACTAGCCGCGTTGGAGTAAAATACTTTTACAGCAGAACCTAAGAGATTATCGATATAATAAAAAAGTAAAAAGAATAAAAAATGTTTAATATCAATAGCAACTTAAATTAAATCAAAATGATAAGTGCATGTTAAACAATTTCGGTGGAGTATCTACAATTCGCCAAAAGCAACATTATTCAGATAAATTTGCGCGAAGGGGACACCAATATTTTTTATAAAATATACTTTATTTCAATCGATATCCATAAAAGAAAAATAATTCAGTAAAAATTACAATAAAGATATATGTTTTATTTAAAATTATATTTAATTAGATTTATAATAATTTGCAATCAAGATGTAATTCATAATTTCTAGTAGGATACTTTTTAATTGATCAAAGTTCTCTTTGCTTCAATAAAGTATGAAAATGCAAATGAAGTAAAAAAAGAAAAGAAAAAAAAGTATAATGAATTTAATCACTATCGATTTATCTTAATAGGAGTGCTACTTGAGCGGTGTAAAGGCTGTACTTAGTCTCTAAACAGGATTTATAAAATCTGTCTATTTCTAATCCTTCTTATAAAAAAATCCTAAAAGTCATTCTGAACAATATTCTTACACATATCATTTTAGAATAGTGAGTGACAAAGTCTAATGAGGAAATAAAGAAAAAACCACGGTCGTGCGGCTTAATTTCAATAACATAAAAGTATCATTTTTTTCAATATACTGTTTGTTATACTTTAATTTACATAATTTCAATAAATATGATCTCCATTTTTATTAAGTGGAATTTATATTTCAATATACAGCTTTATATCACAGAAAAATATGTTTATCATTATGTTTAATTATGGTTAGATGCACAGAAATAATAATAGTCAAAATAATATAGTGTCAGTATATAAAAAAAATGTTAGAAACAATATTTCAAGCCGCTTCTACTATACTAACGCTTCGGCTGAATTTAATAGCACGTGTCAAGTGTTCTTTTGTACACTTAAAATTCGATGAATTGCAATAAAATAAAATTTGCAAAATTAAAAAGAAACTCAAACCGATTTCAAAGGGCAAAATAAGAAATTTATTTAAAGTGATGTTTAAATATTATACAGAATTTCTTTTAGGGTATAGTAATATTAGGAGACATTTAAAATTATTTACTGACCCAATAATATATGATATGCTGATATAAATTCAATTTTACGCTTCTTACCAGCATTTATTTCTAACATTCGAATATGGTTATGCTGAAATATTAGATCACAGAAAAATAAATTGAAGCTTGCGGAAATGTGCAACGATACGATAATCACAGCCTCGACTATGCACGTGTAACGCAGAATGCGCACCGTAACCGGTTGCGCCAATAACCGAGATACACATCGTTCTTACGCGGAAAATTAATGCTGGTCAAAGGCTTGCCCAACCGAAACTTTCTCTAGCTCGTCACGGGACAAGCCAAAGACCAGACATTTTGTTTTTTCCGTAAGAAAACTGATTACATCACATCGGGTGCTTTGTTTGTTTACTTAATATTTGACACCGACGGCTTAACTCATTTAACATAGTATATTCTATTTTAAAATAGTTTTTTTATCGTCGAATCTGAAGTATCTTGCGGAAAAATTCCGATGGACATGTGATATGCAAGATTTTTGAACGTCATTAGTATGCCACACGCAGTTTGTATAATTTTTCGTTTTCTGATTTATATTTTGAATTTACCGAGGCCAGCTGTCATTAATTCTACACAACCGACATTTCTGTTAAATTTCGACACTGTCACCATACTTTAACCTCGCTACAGTATAAACTTATACCCTTAAAGGCAAAGCAAAGAGTTGGATACAAACTATAAATTACGAGATGGCAAAATAGGTGCTATAGTGGATAGAAACTCCGGTTTCCACGCCGGAGATTTGGATTCGGGAACCCATCACTTCTGGTTTTTTCATGTGATATGAATACTGTAGTTTTAGTGGTTCAGAATTCACCTTAAATTGTGACATAGAACAAAACATGCATAATAGCAAAGGTTTAGAAATCATCGCAGATTATAGAAGTTTCAAGATGGGTATGAAATCAAAAAGATCACAGTATTCTTATCGCATAAAAAATTAGTCGTTTCTCGCGTAGAAATACAGGCTTCCTTTCACGTAGTTACCATAGTGCGTACGTTATTCAATTCGTTTGTTTTATTTTCGGCCCTAACCGTTAGGTTTAGTTAAGTTAACTAGATTATATTATTTCAGAGTTGATCCCAAATTAACCAAACTACGGTTAATAATGCGAATAAAAGAATTATTTCAGGCTTCCTAGTGTATAGTATGGAAAACGTGGAGAATGTACAGTCTTAGCAGTTGATTTCTGCTCCCTAGTGATGGACAACGGAAAAATATACATTTGGTAGAAATGGATATTTACCCTAATTTATACCTAACGGAGGATAGAGAAAAATAGAACATTTTTGATATTACGCAATGCTTATTTTATTATAAAATTAATACGGGACAATATAAAAATATGAATTGGTTACAAAAATTATATTCTGACAAAAAAGATATAGATTTTCATGCCCATATGCACGTAATTCTAACTAAAACTAATCTTAGTTCCTGCTTCCCGTTTAAAAGTTCGAGATCTTCACTATGTATCGATCCATATTGATCGGGACAATTTTTCCCTATATCACTTTGCTGCCTATTTGGACGAAGGTAGGACGTCAGAAAGTCCTCTTGAGTTTTTCTTGTAAATATCCTTAGAATTATCATTAATCTACACAGTTTCTTGTTTAATTCGATCTCAAACATGTTAATCGTCGTCTTGCAGTAACGCGTAAGACTATATTTCTTTAGAGTAAGATTATTTTCTTTTCATTTTTCTTCTGTATATAATTCTTAATTATCTAACGCCCATACTATTAGATACATGTGATGATAGCAAAACCGTTCCGCTATTTGATTCAGTTTTTATTGAGAACGCAAATCGTTCATCATCAATTATTATTAAATTCATGGAATTTTTATTTTATACGTAAAAAAAAAGAAGGGAGAAGATTATTACTTAGGAATCGAGGATTCTTGTCGAAGGTACTCCCCTTTCTATTAATTCTAGGTCTTACACACGTTGGCTACACATTAACTACTTTATAATTTTAGTCATAGTATATTCTTATTCGCATTTCATGTATAATTTACAAACTTCATATTGTTTTGTCCCTATATTTTTAGATGATAAATGAATTTTCTGAAGACGGCCATATACCCGATGGCCAAAACGCAGTACTTGGTTTTTTTATATGATTTATTACAATCTGTCCGAAGTAAGATCACTCCAGGTCTTCGAAAAATAAATCTACTGTATTCATTCACTCAAGGTTTAGAACATTCGTTCAGAAAGATGAGAAATGTGAAAATATAGTTACGATAATCGTTTGACACTAAACAAATTGGGATTGAAACCCCATAGTTTAATTGATATACGAATGCAGATGTTATAATTTAAAATCGAAACGTAATAATGTGTATTTTTCTTTTCTTTTATTCATTTTCGGCATTTACTACTGAGAATATTTGGCCTAGGACCTACTGTTTAAGGTAGATTCCGAACCAACAGAGATACTCGAGTTCTCGACGAGTTCTCCACGTGGAAGTCTGAGCCTCTCTCCATTATACCCTCGTAGCTCTGTATTGTGTTATTCATGTTAGGAGCATGTTTGTATTAACAAAGACCGAATATAACAAAGTAAAGTGTAGTTACAATTATCGACATATTACCAATATATAAAAACTTAATAAAAGTTAAATAAGTTTAAAAATTTTATTTAAATAATATATATTTATAAACATGTAATCATAATCAATATAGACAACATTCAATGCAAATTGTAATCATTTTAAATATTTGAAAGATAAATAATAAGTACTCAGATAATTACACACTTAGTGTATGGGTATTCAGTCGCTATTCACCGAATTTACCACAAGTACTGTTGGAATTAGCTAAGAAAGCTGATGTAACGGAACAGAAAAAGGGCGGTCTGTCGTTCGGCACGCCTATCCCTACCTTTGATACTTCTGCCCTCGTCATGTTTAGGTTATTGTCGTCATAAATTACAAAATAGCAAGATCACTGTGCTTTTGGGGAATTTACCAAACCTCGCGGTTTAATCTTTCCGCCTACCACCATTTCATCTATGTTTACAATGCTTGAAGATTCGTCGCTTACTGCACACTATCTTACTTGCTCTCGACACGTCTCATTCACTGCCTTTGTCGCACAGCCGAATTAGTGTGCGTGACTACTGAGCAAATGCGCTTTCTATTAATTCAGGTTCGCAGGGAGAGGCACGGAAACTATTCATTGCTTTGCGGTGTGCATCGTAATTTCATTGGTTCCAAATTCTAGGCATAGTTAATGTGTATCATATTTTTCGCCATATACGTTTACATAAACGAAATTAAAGGCGCACGATTAATTTACATCTTAAAAATGTAACCGTCCTGAAAATTATCGAGTAATAATGTAATTTCTGACATTTTTAGGTTGAATAATTTGTCGAAACTCATCACGTTCGTCTTTAAGTACTAATAATTACCAACTTCCTTTAGTAAATAGAAATAGGAGAAAAATGTTCGTGGTTAACTCAGCATCACACTGCAAACTACGCGGGAGAAAAGTCCGGATTTTACCGGAAATGAGTAAAAAGATAGCTACCTTGACCGACAATCGAAAAGAAGACAGCAAACTTGATCGCGAACTTGTAATTTTCCGCAATGAATACGACCGAAAGAGGATAAACTATATTTCTTGTACATAGAATCATACAAATTTTGATGGCGAGGTTGGTGGGTTTAACATGCAATCCTTTGCGGAATCAACCGATGAGGATTAGTTCTGACCCCGATTAGCATTTTTGATCCGGTTGATTTTGCACAGAGTCCACTGTGAGTTCCTCAATACAATATTAAGCGTCCTCCCGAGAAATGCTACGTTCTTCTGTACAAGGGTTACCAGTGGTAATCTTTAAAAAACAAGAACATTAGACAATTTTTCAATGATATCTCACCGGCGTAGCGCAAAGGGTGCTAATACTCGTGCACATGGGTCTGTATTGGCGTGTATTCTATTATATGAACATTTATTATGTTGGAAATACGATAAATGCTCTCTCGGGGGGGGGGGGGGGGGGGGGGGGGGGGGGGGGGGGGGGGGGGGGGGCGGGGGGGGGGGGGGGGGGGG
>JBCFXI010001420.1:0-19764 GCA_038496175.1 Ampulex compressa | reverse complement strand
CACACCGCTCTACCGCCCCCCCCCCCCCCCCCCCTGTGTGGATGTCGCCTACTCGCCTACGGCTCGTAGTGACAGCTACCACACTCGTTCTCTTGTCAATGTAAAATAAATTTGAAGTTCATACTGCAGCGACACGATTCATCAAATAATTCACGTAAATTATTATTATGCTGCAAGTAGACTAAGGGCCAAGTTATTTCACAATTGTGTCGTAGACGGGTAAGCGAGAAGCACACGAATCCTCATGTTAATTTGACATAAACCTTAAAACGAATTTTACAAATTACGATTGTCAGATTAACCACTTAATCCACCTGTAGTATGCTGTAGTTTTTGCAAACCCTGATTTAAAAGTACAGTTTGAGAGAAACTTAGTTAATTGCACTCTGCAGACTTTCAGGTTACGTTGTGTATTAACGTCATGACTTATCAAGTTGAAATTGGTACATCACATAAGAGATTTAAGTTAAAACTATAAAGTAATGGAGTAAAGTAAAACGTATAGTCAAGTTTGAAGATATTCACTACTAGCGCTGTGACATATGGCACTCGAAAGTGAGACTTTCAAAGTAAGTGTTGCAAAAAAATGATTGGTTATTTATAAAGGAAAATTGTGATGTGTTTATAAAAAAAAAATTAAAAGAAATAAAGAGAAGAATTTCTGTAAAAGGGCTGAGGAATACCAACAAATATCAGGATATGATGTCATCAAAATTAAATATATTAAAAAAATCATCCTGCCCGCTACAAATAAAAATCAACCGATTTTATATTACATCTTTTTGGAAGCAAAAGCACATTGCAATCGACCACGGAAGAAAAAATAGATTAATGATAAATTTCGACATATTCATTTTGACATTTTTATCAGGTTATTATTAATAATAACGCGCCATAATCACGTTGATCGTAACACGTATATACATCAAAAATATCTTAAGATATATAATTCATAACGTATTGTTTAATTATTAGAAGAAAAATTCAGGAGAAAATAATTTTAAACATACACAGATAATATAAATCGTTATCGACAAATCCGAAAGTAAAATAAATTACATAAATGTACATGGAAAATTAAATGTTAAACATTGTTATTCATGATTTCTTGAGCGTCATAAATATTACAAAGTATATTATGCCTGCATATATTATATGCAAAGTTGTTAACTATGGAAGTGCAAACCAAATACCGCCAGAGCTTGTGTCTATAACTCAGAATATACGAGCAGCGTTTTTATACTTTACATTCAAGAAACCAAAAGAAAGAGAATCGTGAAAGTGTTTGGAAACCAGTTTCATATCGAGGAAACTATAATATTAAATATATTACTTCGAACGTTCCGACCTATGCAAGATTTCAAAATATTCATTAGGATGCAATGTAGATTAGCCTTCGTAAGTTGTACAATAACAACCGTTTTAGCTTCTATAAGGTGAGCAAAGAGTATCTACGTTATTTTATAAAGCAATCATTATTCTTTTACTCTTTAAACCAATAATTTCTTTAAACTGAATTTAAATTCCTGGGAGATCTATAATGGGAAGACTCACTTCAAGCAGAATAAAAAAAATTGTGCAGTTTTATTTTGAATAAAATTATATAGTAGATAAAACTTTAGGAACCTTCGTAAGCATTTGCACGTGAGGAATGGAGCGGCGGAAATGACTACATATTACATAATTGTTTTTTTTTAAAAACAAGTTTATTTCATATTTCCGTTATTCTGATAGGCCACGTTGTAATATAAAGTCCAAGACTGAAATCTGGGCTTCGCGATGATAAATTTCTAGATCTGTAAGGGATAATATCCTATGTCGATCAAAAGTACGTGTAGCTAAAAAGGAAAATTATTTACCTGATTCCTTTTTCTTGCTGGAGATGAAAAAATTCTTAACTCATAAAAATTTTATTGGTGTAATTAAGATATTTGAAATTTCATATACAATAATATTAATATTGCCTTAATGTATTTAGAAACATTTGGGCCACCGTATACCTTTCTGATTTCTCTCAATTAAATAAATGGTATACCTCTTCTATAGCTAATTATCATGCATCTTTGTGGATGAAGAATGCAATAAATTGGAAATTAAAACTTTTGTGTTATGTAAATGTTTTTTAAAGGTATGTTGATTTCCTCCTTCTTAATTTCTTTATTTATGTCGTCTGTATTTGTATTATAAAAACGTGTTTAAAACCCAAGCGAGTTATAAGAACTCAAGCAACGTCGACAAGAAGGCAGTTTGCAAATTAGTACCTCGAATACCAAGTTAAGTGTAGTTTTCACGTGCGCATGAATGCTTTTTTCTTCAATCATAATTACTAAACAGTTTCTATAACTACCAAGGAGAGCAAGAAATCAAGGATATGCAAAATTTACTTATGTTTATATAATGATGTAATAATTATTATCCTCGTACAAGTATTGATTTGATACGAATGTCGACGTACAATAAAATTGCCATAAGATGCCGAAAATATAAATACGATTTCTGTCTCTTATGCAGTACAAGACACGGTTTTCCAGGCCTTTGTATTCTGCAGAATAAAAGAGCTAGTGCACAAAGGGTACCCCGGACAAAAGAGTCAAGTCAAATACGCTGTCAGTAATGAATAATTTAAAAATCAGCCTAAAAATGATTGTCACAAACTTTTTTAATTTTATTTTTTAACTTGAAATTTTTATTTAACAGTGATATTTTTTAAATCAAAATGAGACCAAACGCAATACAATTACGTCCACACCTTTAGCTAAATGCACAAGCCACGCTGCGATAATGATGTCAAAAAAAGCTTGATTCATATGCTGCCCACGAATTATAAGACAAGGCTTAAGTTACGAAGAGAGAGAGATGATTTGGACGACACTAGCGAATGGGGAGTTACGGCTTGCTTAACGCCGCTAGCAAAAAAGTTGCTTCAATAATATTGTAGAAGCATAAGCTTATATCGCTTTAATTATAAGTAATGTATTAGTAACATTGTTATGTATTAGTATTAGTATTCTACACACTGGATACGAATCGTCGAACAAAACCGCGAAAAAAAGGTAAATTAATTGATTTGTGAAAAGAGTAAAACTTGTATTAAACTAAAGTACACAATAGAACAACTAGTAATTAAGAGCATCAAACTGGATTCGACAGTAACATTTTGTTCAATAAGCCGATCACAAAAATGGGAATGTGTTGAGATATCAGATGACATATGTTTTGTTTTTTATTATAATAATTGTGTATAAAAAGCCATAAAAGTTATTAAATCGCTTCAAAATCATTAACAAAATTCGTTAAAAATGTTTGAATATGCTTTTTGTTCAGCAACTGCCGGTCTTGTAAATACGTGTAGTAAAATATGGGTTTGTTGTAGTTAATATATATATATATATATATATATATATATATATAGTTTATTAAAAGGATTAAAATGTATACAAAAACTATTGAAACTCTTGCTAATCGGAGAGAATTGGGATTTAAGATTGATCTGGTCGTCGTACTTATTAGCTCTCGCACCCGAATTCTCTGACTGTCTTCACGCGACGCCCCTGATCGACTGTCTTACCCGACTCCCTGTACAGGACTCTAGGCAGTGCATTTTTCGGCACACAGACACATACACAGCCTCGCACATTCGAGAGCATAGACACTTGAAACTCTTATGCCTTCTGTATATATTAAGGCTCTAAGGCTGTTCCGACGCATTATCTTTATTTTGAAAATTCTCACGCACCAATACGTAAACAGTTTTTATCGTTCTCCCAATCATTTAACGTCGGTATCTGCTTTTTTAATCCATGATTTCCATACTGTACAGATTTATGCACGGAATAAATAAAATCTGAAATCTTTCACTCGAATGAAAACAAACTCAATCTATTCATTTACTAATTTGATTATGTTCAGAGGAGCTAAATTTTATTGTTCCACGTTTAAATTTTAATGTATGGCGCTGAGAAGAAATACTATACGCAGTAGTTAACTACCATTATAATGAACTAATTTATTGTTGTACTCTACGGAGAAAATGCCCGACTGTAAAGACAAAAGTTTTCATTAAATAAAGGATTGTGTCCTTGATTCACTTTAATCAATTTCTTAAAAAATACCAGTGTGTTAAAATTATTAAATGCACGATTCAGGATAATCAGTATAATTTATTAAAAAGAACTGCGTACAAGCAAATATGACGCGTAAGAAAGCACGTGAAAGATAATAAATTGTATTTAAAGATACATGTAGAAATTAATTTTGTAAGAAGAGTTGCACATATACTGTAATTTGGAATTAGAATATTTTTGTAAAACTGATAAATCTCATTATAACTTCTATAATGATACATTAATTTCGTCTATAAATAAGCGTATGAATTACTATCTGTAATATAGTCGTTTTGCGTTAATACTTTAGACAACATAAGAAAGAGTTAAAGAAATCTGAAATTGCAATATAAAAGAAATGAAAATTGAAAATGTATCACATTAGATGAATGAATTATTGATTAATTTTCGTTGTTATAAAAGCTTTATGTATACCGTAGCTCTGGTGGTTCGGAATCCACCTTAAACAGTAGGTCCTAGGCCATATGACCTTAGCAGTCGGTGCCGAAAAATGAATAAAAAAAAAAAAAAAAAAGCTTTGCTTTAAACTCTGACAGTAAAATTGGTAACTATGAAGTATATTAAATCGTACATTAATAAAGCTCGTGCAGGTACACTCAAATTTCAATTAGCGCTGTTCTAAGGAGAAACTCAAATTTTCAACTAAATTGAGAAATTGCCGTTTTCCACAATAAAGAGGTCTGAAGTCTATAGAGGCAGGTGAACTGCATGGTGAAGACTCGAAACGTTAAAAAATTAGAGTAAAAAGTATTGTTGTTAACTTTTCTATTTTCTTATTTAAAATGAAAAATGTTTTTTTTAATACATTGGTAAAATAATGCCAATAACAATGAAACCAAACAAGATACAATTACAACCACATTTACTTATTTTATACTTGTTGTTGAAATATGAAATGTAATTGTATTGTGTTAGGTCTCATTTTCATTGGCAAAGTCTCAACAAAATGCTAAAAAGCATTTCAGAGTAAAAAAAATGAAATTAAAATATTAATGACAATATTTTGAAGTTAGTTTTTATGTCTCGCCAGCTGTGTGTTCAGGCTAGTTTTAGTGTTTTTACAGCTCTTTTATTCCTGATCCCCTGTATTCAGCGTAATATTGTAGAAAGGCAAGTCGCGCACGCGGAAACTGAAATTGCGTTATATATATATAAATTCAGGGGCGCATTCTGCGAAGCGCGCATGATCGCAGAAGACACGCTCAAATTTAAGTATATAAGGCAATTAGTCGTCCGGCAAACAAAAGTTTCCGGTTTTGATCTCCGGTCCAGTTACACCAATGTTCGTTTTTTTTTAAAGCCTTTTTTTTCTGATTATTACCGGTTCATACACCACCTTGAATTCATTAATTTTTATATTTATTTAATTTTTTATCTAATTATTATCATTTATACTTTAATTTTCGAGCTACCCATTAGTGGAAAAGAATTATACGTGTGCAAATAGGTTGCCCGGTACAGCCTACAACCAATGCATGTATCATTTAAAGATTATGATGGCAATTTTAATAAATTTATGTATTGCGTAATATGTCCGTGAAAATCTTAATTGCCGAAGTGTTACGCATTAAACCAGTTTAAGCAATATTTCAAGGCAAATTATGTTAATTTACTTTTAATTATCGCATGCCATCTAATCTGAAAAACGTGAAACTAGACGTGCAGCGTAACAGAATAAATTATCGTTTAATTATAGAAGTGCCATTACTCACATCAAATAACATTTCATTAATAGCTGTATCAGAACACATATATTACATATTTAAAGATTATTTGCTGTTCCAGTCGTATGTAAAAGCTAGTTATATTTTTCGAAATGCTTATAAGAAACATATTGTTTTAAATGTGGAATTCATCTGAATCCAAATAGTACAACAATAAAGTTAAAATAGTTGCCATTGCAAAATATACGTAAACTCTGTAGTTTGAAATATGTTTCGCAAAAATTAACAGCAAAAAATAGATTTAAACTAAAACTGACTTATGTAATGCTCACATTAGGGGATAAAATAATATAACATGTATTATATCATTATATCTTATCGAATATATTCAGTATAATGAAAATCAACATTAATTATACCATTAAATTGATATACCACCAAACATGTACCGTTGTTTTCATAGCAGTATGTGTTTGGTGGTCATATAGAATATTTTTACATCCTTTAAATTTCACAACAATTTTAGAACCTTATATATATATATATATATATATATATATATATATACACTGTGCATATATCCGCGCTATTTTAGGAAGTTTTACTTATATATATACCAAAATAGTGCAGCAGTATGAGAGGTGGGAAAAGATGAAGAAGCCGAGATAGAACAGGTGTTACAAGAAGGTTGTGATCGGGATATACCGAAATATTTGAAGGGGTGTTATAAGGAGGGCGGCAAGGTTTAGATAGGAATACGTGACAAAGGAAGGGAGGTATTAGAAAAAGGAGGAGGGAAGTAAATGCAAGATTTGTGGAAGGAAAGAGCAGACGTGGGAACATATGGTGACGGTGTGCCAGTAGAGAGAAGGGGCGGACAGCAAGTCAAGGTAGCAGGGTCGAGGGTCAGGGATAAGATTATGAGGATATTAAAGAAGGGGGGGGGGCGTTAGATAAAATAAATAAGTATTAAACAAATACAAGATATTAAAGAAATAATTAGATACAAATTTCACTGTTTCTGTGCCCTGTAAAGGGAGAACAGGTGGGCCGGCGTTTGACAGTGTTTTAGACAGTGCAGTTCGCGCAACGGTACTGTGACTCAAGCCTTCTGCGGGGAGATTGCTTAGTTTACCTCGGTGCTTTACCAATTCCTGCATATTATGCAGGAATGCACGATCTTACCACAATTATTTACTGATCTGACATAAATATTGATTAGTCTATTTAGAAAGCTACTCAAATGTTTTAAGAAGAAAGTATTAAAGCTTTAATTAAAAAATAATTAAGGTATGCGCAGTTAAAAAGAATGAAAATATCAAGATTTTATACTGACCCTTGTGGAAAGTAAGTATCGCCGGCGTCACATCATTTGTAAGCAGTTCAAACTTTCACAATCACAAGGTGACGTACAAGTCTTTATACCGTCGATCGATTTTGTCCCGACTCTTTGTAATTTGCAAAGTCAACAAATAAATATCTGGTTGACCTAATTTTTTCAAAACGCTGATCCATGTAAACACTAACGATTGCTGTGATCATACATTATTTGTGATCACAGTCTTTTGTTTTCCGTTTTTGTATTTGTGCGTTATCGAAAGAGGAAAAAAATGGTTCATGTTATATATTTCATAATTTCGTATCACCATTGCCGATGAAACATATTTGAACAAATACGATAATATAAACGTAATTGAGAAACAGAGAAGTAGAATAATTGCTTTCCATCCAACCGTAGTCGAGAAAGTTCGTATTTTGTTCTAAAATTACAATATATTATTATATATGTTACAGTCAAAGTGAATAATTTATCGAAATATTTACTGGTTAATAATAATTAATAATCATAAGTTATCTTAATTAATGTGAATAATTTCTTTCATTATGCTGTGTATCCTCTATGTCTTCAATTTGATCATTTGTTCTTAGATAGTGTAACATATAATGGGTTGCTTCTCATTTGTTACGAGCAGGATGAGTTTTTCTACATTTCCTATTTGCTACATTTCCTACATTTCTATATTTCCTCCTGCATTAAAACTAAATGATGAGTTTTTCCTTTTTGAAATTTTAACATATTGACATGAAATAGTGTCATCATTTTTTCTAAGCCATCTATACTTCTAAACATAATAAACATTAATATGATACGATACGCGAAACTTTAGTACGTATAATATCAGCGGTCTTTGTAGAACGATGGTATGTTAACTATGAAAATTGTTCTAATATTCTTATACTTTAATCAGTATCCTTGTTGTTCGCCACGTAGAAGAACGTACAAGTTTTCGGGAACACGCGAAACATCGAGCCGGGGAAATTACGCTGGATCCTCTGCAGAATCAACCGGTGCGAATATGCCAACAGGGCCCAGAACGAATCTCCGTCGGTTAATTCGTTCCCGGTTGACATTATGGATGCAGAGAATCCAGTGTATAATAGCTTCCCCGATCAGGTATTAAACGTCCCCTCGAGAATTTATACAGTACATTCTATGGGAAACATAGTGTACTCTTTTTCGGTGGGATTTATTACGGAAAATTACAAATTCATCGATTTTCGGTCAAGTTACCTATCCTTTCACCGATTTCTAAAATATGCAGTTTGAAAGTATCCACAATTGTTTAGCAACATTTAACAACGTGATAATGATAACATGATATTCCTATTTAATTTAATAAGTCAAGTTGCAAAAAGTACAAATTAGTAAAGGCGAAATCAACTTTGATTTTGATAAATAAACGCATGTATTATGTACAGTTACATGAAAAAACAGCAGAGAAAATATTCTCACAAATTTCAAGTTTATCCGCATGGTATTAATTCTACCGTTATATTATATCGCTTTCATAATAATTCATAATAAATAGAACGTATATGATATATGAAAACTGGCTTCATAGTATATGTTTAATTTGCAGAAATTGGTAAAAATATAGTTACCTTGTTTCGTATACACTGTATTAATGAATTTATAAGCTAATCGCGTTAAAAAATTCATTGTAATTTTATTTATATGAGGATAACGTAAATGCGAGTACATATTTACTGTGCAAACCGGTTTTACATCTACGCGTGTGTTTCGCAGCGTGATATGAATAATAACATTGCAGTTATGTGAACGATACGGTAAACATAGCGACAATTAATTGCGGTACTTTTAACTATTTAATAGTAGCATCTCTGAAATTATAATCTAGATAGGATAATAAAAAAGTAATATTCAATAATAAAAGATTTTATAATACTTACTGAAAGGACATATATTGTTATCATAATTTTACCACAACAGTTCTGTTTTTACAATTATAATTAATTACTTATTCTAATATAAACGGTTTCTTCTCCTTTTTTGCAAATTCTCATATTGCATAAAGACAATGAGTCATCTTATTATTTTCTTGATTTATATCAGACTTTGTACATATCGTACTCAAAATGTCCGTACCCTTAATATCACCATGTCATAAGGTCATAGTTAATTGTTAAAAATTGACAGCCTTTATTCGAACAATTTTATTGATGTCGTATATCTTTTTATGCAGTTTATTTATGTCATCAACCATAAAAAGTATACTATGCGCTTAAGAAATTCCTGGTAATATAGTTCAGAGAATTTAAATCGGTGCCAACTGATACTGTCCAACTCCTACTTACATTTTGTCGAATCATTGTATCTAAAATGAATTCGGATTCTGTTACGTATAAATTAATTTATCGCAAAAAAGCGCATTATCTAACAATGTATTTCTTACGAAATGTTAAAGATATGAGTCTACCCATCAGCGTAATTAGGACGAAAACTCTCTATAAATTAGAAAATATTTATTTTTCGATCTATGTTCTAATCTATTTACGATAAATGTTTCCAATCAGTTTTCATTACTAACTTGTATTATACGTTAAACCTGAAATCGATTATGGTTTAGTATTTACATACGATATATTAGGAAAACTTATAAGAGCATTAAACACTGGTCAGTAACATGATAGATCGAACAGTCATTTAAAATCATGTTAGGTAAAGAAAGATCATAAGTAAAATATTAATATTGATATTAAGTCATTTGTATTCATTTCATATTCACTGTAAATATATAAATGAATGCATAGTTAGAAGCGGATTTATCGATATAAGATAAAAGCAAAAACGTGAAGGTGAATTTACAAAATTCAGAATGTATTATTTCTTTTACAATCAAAAGCGTTAATATATTAATAAGCATGAGTTTACTTTATATTATATTGTACCTAGCAATTTATATCTGCATATAATTTTTCAAGCAGACAGAAGTGTGCAAAAGCGTTAGACATTATTTATTTTATCACGTAGCTATTAAAATATAATGATAAGAAAATACAAATGTCAGAAATGACATTTGCAAACTGATAAACATAATAATTGTGATTCACGTACAAGTCTTATTCTTAAATGCGGATTTTAGTTTCACCTGTACGACATGAATTGCTTATTATACTGTCCGCATGAATAATCTATCGCGAATTGTAGCGCACGTTAAAGCGTAAACAAACGATTGGAAAATTGTTTCTTATTATGCAATAGTTTGCCACAAACAGCTAATGACAAACAAACGAAAGTTTCAAACTGATTACATTTTATAAATCTCAAAACATTATTTTTATTTCATGTGATTGATTAAGTTAAGCGATAGTTTGCCGTTAATGATAATTGAGTTTGATTTTAAGAATTAATTAAAAAATCGGGTGTTTTTAACACTCGCACGTGCGTAATAATACTTTTACTGTATCGTCACATTACTCATGCTTAAAATAATAATGTTATAATTATAACAATAACAATAAACCATAATGCCACATTTTTATATAATTCATCACTAATAAAAAATTATCCGTAATTAAATTTTTCTTCCTGAATAATATCTATTATACTAGCGTGATATTAGCTATATTAAAAGCAATAATGTTATGACTACAATAACTGTTACTAAGTTAGTGCTTTTAACAAATGGTGAACCATAAATAAGCATTTGTTAGTAACTATCTTTTTCATCATTATGCTCGCCTTTCCTCTTTCCAGTTCCTTAACAGTTTTATTGTTGAAGAGGGAATGTGTACCGGGAACAGAAGGTCGAATAAACATTAAATGAACTACGGCACGTATCGCAAGATACTCATCATAGTAACGTAATGAGTAATACTGTGACTTGCAAATTTATCCTCGGCGTAATGGTATATAAAAAAAGTCGGGCAAAAACCGAGGAAATATAGTATTGTCTCGGTCAAAGCGTTGTGAATCTCTTAGGAATAGGATCCGCTGAATGTGATATGCTGATACTTTTCAGCACAAGTAAATAAAAGTTCTTCAACTTAAGAAGTTGTATATTTTTATGTTACTACTTCATTGTACAATCAATGACCTACACAGAGTTCGGCCATTAGACTTTCAAAGTAAAATAATAAATAATTGTTAAACTGCAGAAATCAATTAATTTTTCCAGACACAGCTCATCGGGTACGTTACAACCAGGTACATAATGGTAACTTAAACCTCTAATGCACGATGAATTAAAAGAAACATTCACTTTACGATGTTAAGTTAAATCATCTGTTGTTTCTTTCAGTATTGGTAGACTATTGCAAATAAAACGTCACTCGTTGACTGTTAAATTCTTATGCTATGATTTGTTATGTCGAACATTTTTCTTTTCTATTAAGACCATGAAATTACGTGGAAAAAGACTTTAAAAGGTACTCAATGTGACGAAATTTAAAAACATGTAAGTCAGAGAAGGGTAAGCTTTAATTCCTTTCTAACTTTCATGATAAAAGAGAACATTATAATAATAAAATCGGTTTACTGGACCAACGTCCACTGATATAAAATAGAAGTAGGCCCTAATTTTCGCATAGTACAAGATATTTTTTCAAGCCCTATTTATAAATTATTGAAAGCATAATATTTATCGTACTCAATGTAATGTTTAATTTTTTATGTAAAACCCTAACATATATTTGCTATTGAAATATAAGAATCACATCGATGATTACTTAGATGAATTGAAATAGTCTGTCACGCCTGTCAATAACAAACAGTATGAAGTTAAGTTGCTTTACAAATTGCATTTTACATTTAAATGACATAAATAATCGTAGGAAAGCAATAATTAATCACAAGTTTTCAGTTATAAACCTCTAGTTTTGTAGAAACAGCATAAAAGAAATGGAGATATTTCAAGATATCGTTAGATATAACAATATCAGTAAGAAAGAAACTAGGAAGCGATATGGTAGAGGAGCATCGGCGACAGATTAAAAGAAACCGACAGGAAAGTGATCCCATAACGTAAAGTAGAAAAATACATGTCGAATATAATGAATATATATATATATATTATAAAACAATACGTTTCATTTTAGTTTTATAATTAGAGCATATGGAAGAATTAAGTATTAATGTAATATTAGTACATCTGGTAAACCACATTAAAGTTTCCAAGTTGATAGAAAAAGACGTTTTATTCGCTTACGATTATTATTTACATGATAACCAACCAATCTATTCACGATATCATGGTAATTTTTTGAATTATGTTTTGTAATCGTTGATATTGACGTTAGAAAGGTATTCCCTCTTTAAAATTGATATTTTTTATGTTGAACAGGAAACACATGTAATTATAGTATAGTAAGTAGTATAGCAATATGTAGTAATGATTATGCTATCAGATAAAGTAAAGCTTTATTTTCACTGCAGAAATGGCATGTACTTTGAGAAAACTCAATACACTTTTTAATCGATATTTAGCTTACATTTCAAAATCCATGGTGGAAAATTACAATAACTTTTTAAAGGTATATTTCTGTTAGCCAAAAATAAGAAAACAGCCGAGATCTTATTTTGTGCACGCGGATGATCATAAAGAATACAACGTGAAATGCAATTTGACATACGATAAAGAAACACTATTGCATACACTAATATCGGATGTGAAAGGATCGAATTTTATTTGCCATCTATAATTAAATTATACTAAAATTTTTGCTTACTGCTTTATTAAGATAAATATCTCAGTAAAATTGGTTTTGAATATGCCGATATTTACGCTGTCAACATTTTCGGGACCCAAAGGAATTGCATTCAGTCTACTAAAACGAATAGCATTTTTTGTAATTATCAATAAATCTTTCAAATGCGCTTAACTTTAATGAAGTTATAAATCATAATTTTGCAATAATTGTGGGCACTTTGTTCCTGCAATATTTATTAGTATTCGCATTCTAAAAGAAGTGATTTATTTAGACATATCGCGCACACATGGGTATAAATAACAAAATATCAAGTTTAAAAGAGAAATGATGTTATGTAATAAAACTTCTAAGAAATGTACTTATCGCAATTGCCTAATGCAGGTTGCCAGATTTATTTTGCAGAGTTCATTAATATTATGGGCACGGGTGTGTTTATATAGTTTTGTTATGACTATAAACACAGATATATACTATAATCTGTAAAGTAAAAAAGAACTGTCCTAATATCAGCAATCGCTGAAGTTACTCGCATAACTAAAAAAAAAATTATTCAAAATTTTTAATCTAATTATTTTTTGACTTCATTATTGCTGATTCACGTTCGCATATTACGAATTAAATTAAAACAATTCATTAGAAAAGCAATGGAGTTTGATGTATACCAGCTAATACTTCTCTTACAAGTTTTAGGTATTATTACAATCATCTTAAGCAGATTGTTAATTTTAACACAAAAAACTGAGCGATGACAATTCTCCATACAACGATGTTTTACGTTATGAACAATATTATTACAAATATCAATACTGATTTACTGATTAAACTGATTTTTCACTCACTGACACTATTATATGACAGGTAATATTGGTAAACAACTACGTCACAGTTATTCACTTTAATGAAAGATTTTTGCCAAATTAATTGCATAATTAACAGTAATATGCTTCAAAATACGTAAACAGATTTAACAGAAAATTCGCCATGTCCGGAGCTTTCGAGGTGGACCGCTAGTGAAAGCGCTTACAAGAAGAACTAACCTTGTTCGTGGTCGTATGAGCGAAGGAAAAGCAGCGAATTTGGTCGATCAGCTCCGTGCGGCTGCGGAAAGAGAAATGCGAGAACTCGTGCGTCGAAGCGAGGAGATGGAGAATGGTTGACGTAGTGGGAACGATCACCTCTTGGACCGGTTCTCTTTTATATCGGGGGATGCCCCACTCTCGATTTTCTCTCCACTACGCTCCTTCCACGAGGTACATAGTCACGCTTTTTCGATACCACGCACACCTCTTGCGTTATTCCTCATTTCGCATTTTTTGTCTTTATCATAGGGTCTTTTTCCCCGCGAAATTATGTTGCATATCTTCTCTATGCTTGATTATCACATAATCTTTATAACGTCTTGTAGAACATTTCTGTCTTTTATTTTATTTTTCTTTCTTATTCTTGATCATCAAACGGTTTTTATATGAATTTATAAAACTCTTTACACTTTATTACATAAATTTTACGAAACTCCTCTTTAGCTTGAATCAGACTGACTTTTCTTTTTTCGCAGAATTACTCTTGAGCTCATAGCTTCTTGCTCGCGATCTCGTGACCTTACTTCTTATGAAACCTCGTCCTCGCAAAATCCAGCGATGTTTTAACCACTACTCGGTATTATTGTACAGTTTTCTATCTTCCGTTATCAAAGTGTCTTTATAACTGTTTACAGAAATTTTTCAATTTTATAATTACAGAACATAAACTGTCTGTTTTCTCGCGTTTTCCTCGTGAAGTTATTCTTGACCTTATATCACTTGTATCACTTTTTATAACAAAATTTCTCGCGGGATTGCATCTACATTGATAGATTTGTAATATAACACCATCATTTCGATATTTTTCGATTGTTAGACGTCTTTTCTGATCTTGGTTATCAAAGCATTTATAGAACATCGTATATAATCGAAATTTTTACTAAACTGTAACAATTTTCGCAATTTTTATTTTGAACTCTTCATAATCTTATACAACATTCTAAACGGAAAGACACATACGGGATTAATCAACAGTAATTAAGATAGAATTATTATAAAATATCTTTTTCATCTAACATGAATTGTAATCCCCAGAGTCAGAAAATAAATAAAAACATTATGTGAAAACAACTGTGAACTTTAAAAGAGTAATATTAAAATTTTGTTCTCGTGAACCTCATTTATATGAGGTACATTTGATCTGACTCTTAATCATTAATTATATATTGTTGCTTATTGATGATATAAGGTAAGAATATATTTAAATGTATGTAAACTATTTACTTTTCTGTCACAAATAATTGCACCTCCAAGTTCACCTTACAGACTTGGCAGATATTAGGCATTTTCAATGATATATGTCGTAATAAAATTAAATAAAGGAGCAAATCTTAGTTTAAAAAGTGATTTGTGTACCTCTAGCAGTCCACTCACAAATCTTTTATTTGTCACAGTTTAACGAATGCTATTACAAAGAGTTAAATAAAGTGGTGAAAATTATAACTTCGGCAAATAGTGGAAGCAATTGGCCTACACTCTGTGCTTCCGAGTGACGAGCAAGTAAGTGGAATAGCTGAGAAGCTAAATAAATCGTATGAAGAGAAAGTCATTGGCGCAAGACTGTAGAGAAAGGGTTCAAATACTTCAAGGACGGGATAACTGGTGTACAACAGAAATTACATTTCGGACACAAGGTAGAATTTGATGGCATTGCTCAAAGCTTCAAGAAATTGATTGAAAAGATTGTGTACGTGTATAATTTATTGAAAAAATGCGATTTCCTATTATTGGAATTATAAATCACCTAAATGTATACAAATTTATTACCTTATCTGATAAGATTCTATCGAATAAGTACTGTCATACAACTTTTGCATTTTTTGGAAGTATAAATATATACATCACGAAATTCAGAATTGAACTAATAATTCCGCTATATTACGTTACTGTGGCTTATACTACGAAAAAGCTAGGTAGATTACACTAAAAAACAGTTTATTTTACAACGGATGAGACCTACAACATCAAAGTATCTAGTTTTGATTATATTTCATAATCTACTTCGTTACAACTCGTAAAATACTCGTGTTATCGTCAAATCTATTATATATTTTGACGAGCGCACGCTTAAAACTATATTTTGTACGCTCTATGACTGGTTCTCTCTTATATATTTAGAAAGGCAACCTATTAAATCTACAGTAAGTTTTATCAATTTACACAAACTAATGTAGTATGTATTGTAAATGAATGAAACTTATATTGTGTCGAGCTTATGAAAGATACTTAATTTTATGTATATGGCTTACAGTGTAACAAGTACATTTAAAACTATTAAGTATTGAAATACTTATAAGCATTTCCTGTATTCTACAGCATGATTAAAACACATGCTACAGTAATTCTTTGTATGAATGTAAAAGAACATCATTTCGAAAGCATCGCGTATGTCTAAAAGATATAACTAGAATGTAAGTACATTAAGATCAGATGAGTGAAATAATACATTGCGGTGGGAGATTAAACTTGTGTTTTTACTTTGTATAAGAATATACACAAGATGGGATATTGGAATTTGAAATTATTGCGAAAAGTTTTTACTTTATAAGAAAATAATTTTGAAACTAATTTGAAGTTCTTTATTATATGCTACTGATAAATTAATATAACTTTTTTCAAGAATTTTTTTTAAAGAACATTGGCAACTCAACTGGGATAGGTTGTACCTCCTGAATGGTTGAGAACAGAAAAAGATGGTATTATAAGAAAGAGGTAAATAGTACCAGACGGTGCATAATATGCAACTAATTTTATGCACTTTTGTGCATAAGTGCAAAAGAAAATGTACCACATTTTTTTTTTTTTTAATGTAAACATATGTTTTGACTCCATCAATCGAAGCAGTTTTTTGTGCTTTACATAAAAGTACCACGTACTCATGGCAAAAACTTATTCGTTAGGAAGTTATCGAAGTTATAATGCTCTGAATGATTTCTGTGACTCGGCAAGTGTTCTGAAGTACATAAATACGTTATGTTCCATTACAACGTTTGTAAACATAAAGTGGCTACTTATACTAGTCACTGTAAGACAATTAACTCCTTAGCTTCTTCTTGCTCGATGGATTAATCAATTAAAAATGTTGGACGTTGCGAGCAGTATAATCCAAGTTGAGATGGAAAGAAATAAAATCAGACGTTTTTACGACGTCTTGACTCGGTTGCGAATCATCATCAGACATATTCCTTTCGTAATTACAAAAATACCATGATAATAATATCAACCAGAATTACGAAGTGCTGAATAAATGAAATTTGTATGTGAAATTGGATAAAATTGGGTGTCTGATAGTAGTATTGCCCTATCCACTAAACCATGGACGATACCCTTCTTCTCAGAGATGGAGTGATGTAAAGCGAAATTAAGATACCTACTTGGGAAAGTGGGTTTATGGTATCAATCAAATGACATTGCGCTGTTTTGATGATGTGCGCAGGAAGCTGAATTTTGAATTATTTTCAGTCTCTAAGGTGAACTTGAGTCGAGGGTGGAGTGAGTTAAAGAATTCTAAAGTGGAATGAACGCTGTCTTTGGGGATGCAAGTTAAAATATCGTCCACGTAACGAAAAGACAAGCGAGAACGGAAGGATAGTTTCTTTAGAACAACTGTTCCGAGAGAGAGGAGAGCCCATAGCCTATATTCAGTATCCGTGTAAGATTGTTTGCTGATCCAGTGTTTCAAAATCATGGCATTTTCGTATGGTAAAGCAACTGATATGTTTATTTTGTTTAGAAAATGCAATCAAAATGGTATTAAGGTTGCAAAGCTATATCGAAAAACATATTTCTATTGGCAACAGCCATCGCGTTTGTATTTTCACAAACAAGTCTAATTTACGCCAATACAACTTCTTCCACGGGCCAAACCGCGACGTGCTGTAACCAATAGTCGAAAACACGGGTAGCGTGAGAGCAGTGTTGGCGAACATCAAATTAAATACACATGCATCCGTGACAGATTTGACTAGAGAATGTGGAATTCCCAAATCCACGAGTCAATGCATTCTGAGAACATAAAACTTTTATCCCTATCAGTTGTCCATTGCGCAAATATTGCAACCTCGGGGAGAAGTCCGAAAAATTAACCGTTGCCGATATTTTTACGGCATATTTAGAAAATGAAAACTTTCGCAAATTCTCTGGGCGTTCAAATTCTCTGGACATTACTATAACTATAACTATAACTATAAAATAATTAAATATTACTATAACCGGTTGCATATATTGCCACCACATTTTACTTAAGCCACCGTATCCGTAACCAGAAAGTAAATAATTCGTTCGCCCAGCTGTGGACGATAGAAATCGTAGTAGCGGCGTGTGACGATCGGCGTGCGGTCTGGCTGTCAAAGCGCTGTCCTTGGGAAGGTCATGAATAAATCTATTGTATTTTACTCCGCCAGAACGCGGATTTTCCCTCTAGGACCACGGGAGACAACGTTTTGGTCGCAAGCAGGGCAAGTAAAATTACGCAAAATTTTGAAAAGACGTAAGCCCTTCAGGCTTATTGCAGCGATTAATGAGCCATCCCGAAAACCACTGTCTCGCAACCGCTGCGTTCAGAGTTACCACTAGGCATTCGGTAATGTCTTCCTTAAAAAATTAATTTTATTGACGTATCTTTTTTCCGCTATTTTTTTTTTATGCGCGTAATATAGTTAAACTTAAATTTTTATAAATCGTTACACATTGCACGTGATTACCGCTATAGCCCGAATATACATAGTCTCGCTTTAATTATTGTATCCTATTTTATACTATATTAAATCACGTTACATTAATATAGGTTCTCTGTCTATTCATACCCTTCACTGACTTCCATTTGCATTGTTCATGTTTTGTGTGGACGTTCGTGCGTTAAGGGTCGTAGGCATCGCGGATTTCCTCGTGGATATCCGAACTGCTTTTCGAATCGAGATATCGTTTTGGGAAGATGGAAGCCCGACGAAGCTCAAGCACGAAGCTTAGCGCCGTGCTACTGGTCTAGACTATCGTGATTGTCGCTTAAGCCTAGGGAACACGTACGCCCTTCGCTATGAAATTAATCGCGCGAACCACTAGTTGGGGTGTCAATGGAATCTGGCTTTTTTCGGTATAACGAAGAATGGAGAATGGTTGTGTAGAGTTCACCGTGCGTTGTAAATATGCGATAGTCGTGATATGTGAGAGCCAACGAGCTAGTTCTCTCGCTACGTTGCTCTGTTAGTGTTATAATCGAAGTGTTTTGCTGAGTGTCTATCTCGGAGCGTTGCTGACTTTAGACTGATGCTTTTGAGACGCTTTGATGTTCAAGGGGGGTTTCAGCAGGGTCTCCTCGGGCGGAATTTTAGAGATTTTTGTTATTACGTGCCTCCTATTGGTTTTTAAACGCTTCTGTACGGCCTCTTTACGGTGATTGGTCGGGTGCAGTTTTAGACAAAATGCAGCCCTGTCGGTTGCCAGATTATTCTTCGTTGACAGTTTTGAAAGTAGAACGAGACTCAAAACAGTAGGAGCACACGTGATCTGTAGATAGGCGAGAGTCGCATTTAATTTGGAGGAACACTAGATGCTTTATTGCCTAAGTACATCCGAAGCTAAGCAGAGGCCCAATGCGTAAAGAATAGAGCGGTCATTTCGCTACTGTTCGACCCTTGAAAACCACGATAATAAACCTCTGGATTCCTCGCTTGACTCTGCCTATTGTTGCGCCACAACATGCATTCTTTTCACTTTTATTTCAAATACGCTAGTCGAGAAGCCATGATAAGATTTAAAATTATTCTTACCCCGCGGGGGTAGGCGGCCTGTCCCTCGAGTCGATACTTCAAAGAATCCCCGGTGCCCCGTGCTGAAAGATTTCAGTTTGGTAGGCGCTACTCCGTGAGAAGCGTACCGGAGGACCTT
>JBCFXI010001419.1:0-55360 GCA_038496175.1 Ampulex compressa | reverse complement strand
TTTATAGTAAACTAGAGAAAACAATAAAAGCCTTTATTGCGGAAGAAGATTTCGTTGATATTCTTCTTCAACCTCCAAAATTCGCCCAACGTGTTAATTAATCTGCCTCATCCCAGGAGAGTGTCGCGTAGACACGCTTGACCCGAAACCGTAATTATCTTTAACTTAAAATCTCGATAAATAAATCGGGAAGACGCAAAACCGGGACGTAATTTCAACGGTCGCGGACAGTCCGTAATATAATTCTGGTGACAGCGGCGCGATAGTCCGTGACAGTCACTACATTTTCCAAAATTGAATTTTCAAAGAAAAATTCACAATGTCGTTTTAACAGAGACAATAATTTTATTATTCGCAAATGAAATTCTTCTCATTTTGGCACTCCTACTTTCCATGAACTGCGAAACTACACGGCGAAATGTACTTCTCGACGGATGATTTTTTTCGGAGAACCTGCCAATACACAATGCTATTGCTTGCATTACAATTTACCTGGATTCATCGCAAATGAGAATCATGTAAATTTTCTCTTCTATAGTGTGTGCCATGATTAACATGTGATTTACAACTAATGACATTTGCATTTGCGAGAGAATATGTAATCTTCTTCCAAAGAAAAGACAGTCAAAAACTTGTGTATCTCTCTGCGCGTAGATATGAACAGATTGTGTACGCTCAGTATTCAATTTCTTTGCTAAGTTTTATCTAATTGTTTTACCTATTTCAATATTTAAATATTATTTCAATATTTAATTATTTATTTGAATTGCTTATTTATTCGATATTGTTCTAATTAAGCATTAATATTATTTGTCATTTATAAAACAATTTTCTCTGTTAAAATGACATTGTCTATATTTTCTTTGAAAATTCGATATTGTAAAAAGTAGTGATTAAGAGAAAAATTATTTCAAACAAAAGTTATTTGTTTTAAGTTATAGCTGTATTTGTAGATTAAGACTTTGTAATGAAAACTATCTAATTCCATTCGGAAAAAGAAGTTCTCCTTGAAATTATCTTTAAAATATAATGCGAATGAAAAACGAATGCGACTGCTGCTTCAGCTCCTCCATGACTTAAACTTTTTATTTGAATCTTTTTTTTCTCAGGGATATAGTTTTGCAGATATACCCAATGGCCAAGATAAATTCAGCACTCTGTACAGATCGAATAAACATTTGCGATTAACGTAATGCAACATACCCAATGAAAATATCAAAACACGTACAGAACTGACAAAAATAGTGTAGTTGTTGATGCTGAAGTGAGATAATTGTAAAAACATAAACACTGTGAAACTAAAATTTTTCATAATAACAGTCACATTTATTGCCTCACTATACAATATTAGTATGAGAGAACACAAGACAGTGTTTGTATTTTTACAATTATCTCACTTAATATCCTTTAATTTAAAAATAACACTCTATTTTAATTGCTATTATAAGGAATGCCTATATCAAATTTCATATTAATTGAATGAATTAGTTAACGAAGTGTCGTACCTGAGGCGTGCAGTTTTTCGTGCTTTTTATCCCGGACAAAACCATGGCGGGTTTTAAGATCATCCCTTCAAGGTAAACGTGATGTTCATTTAGAGCCCGAAATAAAATCGACAATACTTCCTCCTGGACTTGTTGCGCCTTGTTAATTCCATGCTCGCCCGTATTCAGCACTTCCGGTTCTACGATGGGGACCATACGCGCACTTTGGCATATACTCGCGTATCTTCAACAAACGATATGTTAGTGTTTACAAATGGTAATTAATTGCTATTTACAAGCTATTTACATTGGTATTGATCGTACACGCAACTTGAATTCATACATTAACACGTTCGTCATTAGCCAAATATGATTGACGTTCTCGTTTCACAATTACGGGACATTTTGTTGCGCGAGAAAGGAAAATTCGAAATAGGATCCGGTAACCAGCATCTAATCAATGGTCTGTACTACACCCATTCAAATCATCAGTCCGATGAACTGGGTGGGTGTCCATCTATTCAGTCGAGCGTGATTGGTCATTTCATATTGAAACAATTTATGTTGTGCATATCTATTAGACTCTATGACTAAAAGATTTATCACTCCTTCATTCAAAAATAATTAAAGGACGTCACTTATACTTATGTCAGATGGCAAATCTAACAGAAGCCCGCTTTTTCCAGTAAACGGAATTAATTTTTGCTTGTTGGCGAACTTGTTCCAGGGGATTGTCCATCAGCAGTGGTCAAATTTTCTTTATTGTTCATAACAAGTTGTTCTAATATCTCGTAAAGATCTTCACTTGCATATAATACCCAACATCCGAGATTGAACTTGATGAAAGTCTATTTAGAATCCTAGAAATCCACTACTTCTCCGTCACTACTCTTCTCATTATTAATTATACTTTTACGCCATATAAAGAACATTTTGAGGATAAAAAAATGATTGATATGCTTACTAGAAAAAGTATGCTTCTCGATCGCATACAGGATCTGGGACAACTGTAGTGAGATATCAATTATCTTTCTGAAGAGCTTATCACTTTTACCATTTCAAAACTAAACACTTTGCAATGAATAGAAGGTTCGAAAATGTTACTCGAGTGTCTATTGCAGTTGCATCGTTGTTCTTTCCCTCTTATCGCTCTGTTTTCGTTTTGGCACTCAGGACAAATGAATTTGGGCCCTGCGAGAAATTCAACCGCAACGCGCTGGGCGACGAACGTGATAATGTACTTTCATGCAGAGCTTACAAAGCAATCAATCAAATATGTAATTACACTGTGCATTCAGAACTACGCGGATATCTTATGTACGTTTATACCGTAAACATCGTTTTTATGTATATATCTACTATATTGTGTAATAAATTCGAGAAACGAAAATCAAAAATCGAATTTGTAGTTGTAAAAATGACTTTAAAAGTTAAAGGCTTTAAACTAAAAAGACTTTAAAAATTAAGAAACGCTCCAAATGTTGCTGACAAAGTCGTATTCCAATGTGTTTTTGTTCCATGCAGTATCCACTGTGCACACAGCTTTTTTAAATCCATAAATTTATTTAAAATATTCCAAAAAAATATTGAAATTTTTGTTAAGTCTGTTATGAAACGTTAAATATTAAAATGACATGAAAATTTTAGTTCTACTGTTGTCGAATAGACGTCGCTCCGCGAACTTATTGAACAACCTGCTATAGTAAAAGAAAGATATCGCAAGCAAGGTGAGAAGAAGCAAAGAGTAATTAATAATTTTTACGGAAACCAGAAAGAAACATATAGAGTAAATGTCGAATTGATTAAAGGTTATAAATGATGCTAAGAGCGTGCATATAAAATGTTAAAAACTTATTTTATAAATCAATATTCCGGTTTTTAGGCATTAAAGGGTTTAGGGAGAATGATAAGATTCACACCTTGCAAGTACATTTGCATTAGCCGCCATGGCAAGTTGACTCGGCGTGGTTTCCGAGATCGAGAACACGCACCTCCATTTAGCAAAATGGCACCCCTCCTTCTTGTACTGCATGCACCTTTCCTGGAGACAGTCCAGACCTTGCGCAGTACTTTCGTCCTGCGTACCAAAGATATTAACCAGGCCTCTGTCTACTTTCACGCCAGGAACGACGTTCCTCTGACGCAAAAACTCGGTGAATTCAAGGCCAGCCGAGGTCTTTTGGTAAATCGTCTCGTGGTGCAATATAACACCACTTACATATTGAGACAAATCGGACTGTAGTAAAAAGTGTAAGCTCGTCAAATTCTGATAGTGTACGAGAGTAAAACCGAACCAATCAGAAATATAGAACTAATTTATTCTCTACAACTTTGAGCAACTTTGAAGTCGACTACTTTCTTCAACTGTTTTTCAAATTAAATTCACCCTTTTGCAGATCAAATAACTAACGAAATAAAAAAATTTATTATAATTTATACAATTACATAATTACATATGGATATGAAGGTATGTATGAAAACTCTGTTCCGATAATTCAATAATTCAATAATAAGAATAATTCAAGGAAAATCGTTTATAGACTAGGCTCTCCTGCAGCAGCTGTTGATAACTTAACATATATATGCATGTAATAATTATAATCATGTGTAGATGTGACAGTCCCAACAGAGTTGTTAATTACATGTACTAAATTTTGCCGCTTTAAAGGATCAGCTAACATATTTCTGGCACTAAACTTGATTTTGGAAAAGATTCCTTTTATAGGGTTCAACATTGGAGAATATGATGGTAAAAAAATTAGAGTATGTCTTGTCTGATCAACATCACGTCCTTCCTACGTCTTAAGGATACTTGCTTTGTCCAAAATCAACCAAACTTCGTCTAGATTATCGGCTTATAATTCCTGCAATACTCTTTGAAGAAAGTCGCAGAATTTTTCATTTCTTACTATGTAATTAACGTTATTCGATGTTTTTTAAATTTAATATGTATGCAAAAGCACTCAATTTGTAAAAGAGCAAATTTAATTTGAAAAATCTGTATAGTCTGCAGTTGACAAGTTGGCAGTTTGGGCGGCATAGAAAAGTAAGTCCAATATCATAAGTTTCATCTTACCCACAACATGGACCCTCTTGCAGAGTTAATGTAAAATGTATTTCTGCGAAGTAGAAGACATAAATAAGATTCACGCTAATGATGGAATTATCGAGGCATTGACAGCTCTATCACATTCTTTTATGGTACATCTCATTTATTCTTTTCGCCGCTTTATTGGTTAAGATGTATAACCATTGCTGTTAATGCAGCACTCCTCAAAAGTACATGTGAAAAAGGACGTTCTATTTACATTTTGATCAATGCGAACCGTGTGTTGCGGGTTGTAAATTTATTGTCATTTATATAATTTACGATTTATCGTAAAGCAAAAAAACTAGTGTATAATGCGAAGTGAATCGATATTAATATGTGCTCCTCTCTTCTTCTTCAAAATATATTTCAAAATGATCAAAGTTAAGGTATTGTCAAAGTATCAAAATCTGAAAGAGATGCAATGTACAGGGTTAATATTGAGGCTTCAACAGATTGCAAATTTACTCGTTATAAGAAACTATTGTAACCTTTCATTGTTTACTAATACCCGCTTTATTATTTCAAAATTTCAAGTAAGGATTTCACTTTCAAGTAAGGAGTCCATCTGTTATATTATATGTTTAACTCATGATAATTGAAAAGTAATATTTCGTCTATGCTTATATTTAAAATCATTTAGTTTTAATTATTATAATAAATTGAAGAGTTCTTTTATGCTAATGAAATAAAGTGCTATTTATTACATTCAGTTTATCTTTCTTTTTATCCTGTAGGATTGCAGAGTAATTGAAGTATCATTGCAATCCTAAAATGTTGATAAAACATGGACTATAGAAAGTTAATTATAAGGTCAACAAATTTTTAAAACAAATTTAGTTATATCAAAGAATTACAAAATATTAATCCTCATAATTGCTTTTATCTGATTTCGAATAAAAAGCGATACAGACAGTTTTCGGAGGAAGAGCTGGATGAAAATATGCTTTTTTTTTACATTATATGTATGTATATATGTATTATATGTATGTATGAGCCGTTAATATTTAAAAGCAGTTTGAATCAATGTTATTTTGGGGTATTTAGGGATTTGTGTTTCACAATATTGAAGAAAATTGTAAACCTGTAATAAATTAATTTTGCTTTTCCGCGGTTCTGTACATATAAAATGTAATAGTAGTAATACAAATGATAAATTAAGACAAACTGAAGTAATGTTTTTGTAATTGAAAATGGACTTACCCTACTTTAATTTATAATTAAATTTTAAAAACTGTTTTCAATTTATATATTAGGTGGTGTCCTTTTCTCAAATGTAGTGTTATGATGTAAAAAGGAACAATCAATAGAAGTCATATCAATACAAAATTTTGTTATTGAAACTTTTTTTTTAATATTATATATAACTAAATTATTGTATTATAACAATTCATACTAATTAATATAACCAATGGCTGGCCCGCATAAAATCACCACCCATCCGAGAAAAATTTCGTCCGAATTATATAGCAGTAGCATATGTTGTACTAACTTATAAAATTATAATTTTATAATATTAGATTTAATAAAAAAATTCTGCTTACATTGATTTCATTTATGTCGTAATTATGAACAGGACTGCGAAATATTTATCTTATTGTCGTCAGTTTACAAGTGTAAAAAGGTTGGAGACAAGTGATGCAGAATATAATTTCATGCAAATTAATTTTTTTCCACTTGATCATCTTAGTTAAATAAAAAAGATACAATTATCAAGAACGTGAGCAGCGGGGAAGAAGTGAGTCAGGCGCAAAAAAAAACACTTGTGTAAAATCTTACTAATTAAAGAAAGAAAATTATTCGTCATATGTAACGGATCAAGTACGCGCGGTAACTTATCTATCACTTGCATAAACGTGACATAGTGCTTATTGTGTTAAATTGAAAAATGTACATCCTTCAATAATGCAAAGTTGACAACGTGTACACTATCATTGCAATCAAGACTTTTGTTGTTTCCAAAGTTCCAATGATACACAAAAAATTCATTTTGTTAAAAGAGAAACTGAAACGTAGAAGATATTGAGCTGTACACTTAATCACAGACGTGAATACAATTCTAATACTTAATAACGAAAACAGTCGTAATTTAAAAAGTTTAGTTCTGTCAGCTGGCAAAGAAAGGAAGAACGTCCCACCTTCGTCATGCGCGATACTTCAAGATCACTACCAGCATCTCTTTATACGTTATGCACACTGTTTTGTTACCTAACATAATCTACAGTATGTACTGGAATTTATCAGTAAACGCAACATATCTCTAGTTCTTTGAATAACAAATAATATTTGTCGATATGTGACAAAGTGCGCACAATGCGCAAGGTACTGCCCGCTTCAAACATGTTGATATTCGGTAGGCCACGAGTTATATTGGTCAGAATACAATTAGAATGCTTCTTTTACGCGTACTTTTTGGCATGGCGCGCTATTTATCGAAACGGTCATATATACTAATCACTCGTGCATCGAAAAGAGTAAATAAGACGTATTGCAAACGAATGAGACGTAGCAAGTGATGCGTTCAAGATCCAACGATTGGCTTAGCTCTTATTTATTTTACTTCTCAAAATAAAGGATACATTCATACAAATATCATACTATTATGATAAAGTATATTATTCATCGGAATTGTGGCGGGCATGTGAGAATCAATTGTGGAGATAGGCTGCAGCGCGCGAAGTATACACGGAATCATTAATTTGTTCCTCGACCCCTGAAGGGGAACAAGGGGCAGTTGGAATAGGATCGTGGCTGTGTCGAGCGACAAGGGCCAATTGGTCTGGATTTATAGACTCTATGATCGACACGCGCGCTATTTACAAGCTGTGCAGAAATGTATAATTATGGTTGTTACAATACACATTGACATGTTTAATAGTATTTTTCATAGAAACATGCAAACTCGATTTTATAGAATCTAATATGACTTTTTGCTAGTACAAGAAGGCTGGAAAATAAAAAGTTATCTTTTAAAATTACAAAAAAATCCATTAAGAAAAAACATTTGCATCCAAGTTATTACGTGTAACGATTTCGTAACATTAATCAATTGAAAGGGATAATTCAAGTAGCTATGCGAGGACTGATTATTGATTGCTTTCTTTTCGGAGCTGTGAAAAGGTTCTTTTCAAAGTTATGAGGCGGTTTTCGACTAAACCACAATTTAATTTACATTCGAACAATTGGTCAAACAATGAATGTTAGAAACTCGTTATACCTAATAATTGTGATACAAAAGTTTCTTCTCGAAGAACATGTTTTCAATTTTAAAAGATAATTCGTTCTTTTTCTATTAATTCCATTCAAGATAATTCGCCTTTTTAAACTAGGAATAAATTATATTTGGCTCTACAATGTTGTATTTGCACGTTCCTATGAATAATACAATTAAATATGTCAATGTGTATTGTAACAACCATAATTATACATTCCTGCGTAGTTTGTAAATAGTATGCAAGATCATAGAGTCTATAAATCCCGACCAATTGGCCCCTGACGCCCGACACCACCACGATCGTATAGCAGCTTTTCTTTGCTCCCCTTTAGGGGTCGAGGAGCAAATTAATGATTCCGTGTGTACTCTTGCTTTTACGTTACCACTACCGCCCAACCTAAAAAGTGTTAAACTAAGAACTATAATCATCAATAAAGCATAAATGAGCGTTGTTGAGGACTAAAGATCATCGTCGAGAACGAAAAGGATAATTACGTGTATCACGAAAAACTGCATTTAAGAACACGATGCAATGACCTGATTGGCGGAAAACAGCATTTCTCGATAATCACGTCGGGTTTCTTCGGTATTTTCAATACCCAGCTCCTGAAACCTTTCCCCCAAGTTGGTAGGGGATTCGTCACACGCTAACAATCCCTTTCCCGGTGCGGTAAGCGCTTCTACGATTTTTTGTAACTCCAAGGAAAGAGCAGCGTCAAGCTCGCCATATTTTGTAATCGGAGATGATATCTAAATAATGAGAATGAAATTCAATTAATACGCTTGTATATAATCAGAACTTTTATGTATTTACGCAATCTGAATTGTTGAAAAAGCTATAGATAATGATATGTATATATGGGATGTCGCCAAAAATACTGTAAGAAGTAATTTTTATAGAAAACACTGGTTTATTATTAAAAATTGTAAATTTTTTTATTGACTCATAAACTATGCAGTACGGAATATATAGAATAGCATATTGGGTAAAGGGCTTCGCCGGTGTTGTTGAAATTTTCAAATCCTGCGTGAATTTTGGGACACCCTCTAGATATGCTTTTAAAGGATTTATGTATGCAAAGTACAAACTAGTGCATAATTTATGTTAATCTATTAGTTTGTGTGCAAATGATTGATGCTCTAGTCAATTTATGATCTTATCTTTTCACTTAGAAGGTAATATTCAATTTTTTCAGTTATTTTGTTTACACGATGTAAATTCTTGTAAATCCAATGTATCAATGCAGCTTAACACTTTGGTGGATAGCGTCAGATATGTCCGACTATTCACACATGACACTAGGTGTCACATTTCTAAAATTTTGGGCACTAAATACATGTTTAAGAAAAATGCACGACACTTTAGCATGAATGAAATAAACTTTATTATATGTTACGTGCACCGTCCCTACACCTATGAAAGGGGAGATAGAGAGACCAAACAATCTAAGTTATCGGCACTGGGCGGCTGCGAATCAAAGTCGCGAAACAGTACCCCAATCATATCAGGAAACGGGCAGAAGATCCGCGAAAACATTAACTCCTTGACAACATTAAGAATTCTAAAAACCCCAAAACAAAACTGAAATCTAAGACGCATGAGATAAATCCGCACACAGAATCAGACTTTCGTCATTTTTCCATTAGGAAGGGGTAGAAGTCTATTCCTATATAACAGAATACTTTTGGTCACGGCACACAGACAGATTATCATTATACGAGTTTGCACCACGATTAGCGATGGTCTCGATCTCCCTGCGCAAAGAGTATGATTCAATCGTATTGGGTAAGTATTCTTAATCGAGTTTTTCTCCATTTAATAGTGGACATCACGATATCTGTCGACTGCTTGAGTCGCACTCGACTGCGTATCGAAGAGAATACAAGTGTCTGGAATCAAACAACAATAAATTTTTTTCATAATTGGAGAGTTCCGATCTGTCTTGGCTTAAAGTCATCTCCGGGAAGACTGAGGCGCACTCGACTGCGAATCGGTGTAACCGAGAAGACCAAGGGTCAGTTTGATGAGAAGTAAATTCAAAAGTAAATCTCGCAGTGAACAAAAGCTCAGTGCCAAAACGTTTTATTTCAAATTAGAATCCTCAATAAAATCTTTTATTTTAAAAAAAGGCTTCACTGCTCTAGAGGATTTTGCTCAACATCCTATATCCGTCCCAGAACCATTCATTGAACATCTTTACAGTCATTTCATCAGAGAATTCACCGAATTCCTCAGAAAATTTGCCCAAGATTGTTAGTAAATTTGCCTCATCCCAGGGGAGTATCGCGTAGACACGCTTGACCCAAAACTATAAATTTCTTGATTTTAAAACTATAATTAAAAATCGGTAAATACAAAATCATTCCTGACATAATTTCGACAGTCGCGGATAGTCCGTGACATATACAATCAACTACTGTTGAACGATATAAAAGGAAGTGAGCACAATTTGTACTTCAAATGCAAAAAACATTCTCTGCGTTGATTGCATAATGGCCCGTTCAACGGATATTACAATATTGACGGCTGGAATCACCGCCATAAAAGGGCTAATAATTATTATTATTCTGCTAATTTAGGAATCCATAGAACTTTACATTACGGCTCTAATTTTCACATGTACATATGTTATATATATATTGGGTGAGTGCAAAAGTTCGTGCGGAGTTTGTGAGTAAAAGTCACACAGTGATTAGGCAAACAAAAATCTTTATTCGGTCAATGATATATTCTCCATTACTTCCTATAATCTTTTCCCAACGTTCTGGCAGCATACGGATGCCTCGATCATAAAAACTGCGCGGTTTAGATTCGAAGAACGAAGAGACGCCGTTTTTTAAGGCCTCCAAAGAGTCAAAATATTTTCCATTTAAATAATTTTGCAATGACCGGAACAAGTGATAGTCAGATGGTGCGATATCAGGAGAATACCGTGGATGCGTTAGGGCATACCATTTCAGGCTCTTCAGTTTGCGCAGCGTCTTTTTCAAAACGTGTGGTCTGGCGCTGTTGTGATGAAACACGACTTCCTTGCGATTTGACAAAATCGGACGTTTCTCTTTGATTTCTCGATTCAGATTGGTTAATTGGCGGCGGTACTTGTCCCAATCAATCGTTTCGCCAGCGGGGAGAAGTTCTAAATAGATTATGCCCTTGCAATCCCACCAAACGGAGAGCATCACCTTCATCGGGTGCAAACTGGCCTTTGGCATTGCGTCACCATGTTCACCTGACTGTTTCCATGCCCATTTGCGCTGAACATTGTTGTAGAGGATCCATTTCTCATCGTCCGTCACTAATCGATCCAAAAACGACTCGTTATTTAGCCGCCTGAGTAAAGAAACGGCTGCAGAAATTTGCTTGATTTTGTTCTCCTCGATCAGTAAATGGGACACCCATACATCGAGCTTCAAATCGAATCCCATCTTTTTTACAAGCAGTTGATCGGTCAACGTTTAGTGTTGTAGCAACTTCTTCTGTTGAAATTCGCGGATTATTGAGCACTAAAGTACGCAAAACATCGTCATCAATGACGACCAGAGCGTGGCTCGTCTTCAAAGTTAAATTCTCCGCGCCGAAATTTAGCAAACCATTATCCCATGGTTTGTTTAACTGGTGCTTGATCTTGATAAACATCCTGAATGTTTTTTACGGCTGCGGCAACGTTTATTCCCTTCCGAAACTCGTAAAGCATAACATGCCATAAATGCACCTTATCGATACTCATTTTTAAAGCGATATTTCGCGAAGCAGTTTGTATGAAAACGAATGATTTTTTTTTTAATGCAAGCTGAAGACGTCATCTTTCGAACGATATATAATATGTAGATGGAAGTATTAATGACAACACTTTATAACGCTTATATATATGTACAACTTTGCTACCGCCCTTATTGTATAAATAGCCTCACCGGTAAGTAGTAGTTTTTTCAACACAGGATTTGCGCACTACCCAGTAGAATGTGATGGCTAGTTATGGACAATACTTTAAATGATAAATGTTTAACCAGTTTTTTACATCAAAGCCTGAATTTCGGAAAAGAAAATCAACGGAAGCAAAGTTATACGTCTAATATGTTGTATATATGGATCGTTTATTTTGAAAGTGGTGTAAGTTCAGTTTAAAAAAAAAATGAGATGTCACGTGATTTATACTTAATTTAGCGTAAACTTTTTGTTTATAACTAGTTAGTATTTAATACTTTAAAAAATACCAACGCTTTGTTCAATTTAATACTGACCGATAAAAGAAATTCCGCAGCCTTTGATTATGAAAGTGGTGTAAGTCTATTTCGATAGACAGATGATAAGATCAGTGGTTACTGCTTCTTTACATTTGTACAATATACGAGTAGAAACATTGCCACACTCGGTAATGTTAGTCGATATTTTTTGATCCACAAATATGCTAACCTTTAATTTTCTTGAAACAAGAGAAAATGGACTTACACCACTTTCAAAATAAACATGATGGACATATTTTTTCAAAATCCATATAATGGACATTATTTTAGTTATAAAAATAAATGATTATTATATTAAAAAATAAAGTTTTATGTTGCCAGTGACTTTGATATAACATGGTTTTAAATATTTAACAGGTAGCAGCTACAACTCCGCTGCATTATGATCTGAAAAGAGAAGAAATTTGTTCAAATAGCAATAGACAACACACACACACACCCGGGTCGGGGTGCTGGGCCCCATATCGGGCGCCTCCCCAGGTGGGGGATAGGGTAATGCTCGGCGGATATGTCGGGTACCGAGGAAATAAAATACTCGGGGTGGACCAAAACCCAGCTAGGGGAAGGAACCCCAACTAAAAAACCAACTATGCAGGACGTTGGTCCAAAATTAACGTTTACTGTGCAGGGATGGGACACCCCAGCGCCGGCGTGCGAGAGTGCGCAAGCAGGCTCTTACTCGTCGTCAACCAGCGACTGCAGCACTGTGAAGGTGGTTCACTTAGCCTCCACAGTGTTCAAAGCGCCAAGTGAAGATCACGTGAAGATATAGGACAAAGAGTTCGGAAAGTTCAGAGAGCAAATCGACTCATTGATCGCTTTTGTAACACCGAGGATGAATGTTCACGGCGACATCAAGTGAATGGCAAATGGCCTCAAATTGACTTTCAGGATTCTGAAACGGCTGAATGATGAATTGGTGGAGATGACAATCGCACCCAAGAAGGCGGCTGCGCAACAAACCTCTCCCTTGTTGGTAAAGAGCATGGCTGCTCTCTAATCACCAGTCAAAGGTCGTGAGGAAAGTGATACAGCCGGCAAGAGAAAAAATATCTCTTCTTCTCAGACCAATAGCCGTACGACAAAAAAGATTAAGAGGAGATTAGAAAAGCAGGAGAAAACGCCTTTCAGGTCCTCGCAGAAGGACACGGGCCCCCCATCACTGGGCCCGGGACTAGCAGACCCACCGTGGGAGGAGGTTGAGACAAAGAAAACAAGAAAGAAGAAAGAGAAGAAGAAGAAGCAGGAACAAACCAGACAACGGAGCAGAAGACCGCGACCTAGCGCCCTGGTTATTAGACCAACCGAGGGTAAAACATATGCAGAGGTTCTCAGCAGGGTGAAAATGAACGCCACTCTTCAGGATGTGGGCCTAGCTGTAGCTGGAATACGCAAGACGCTGGTGGGCGATCCCCTTCTTATTCTCAAAAAAAAGAATCAGCACAAAATTGCGCACTACCAGGAGAAGATCAGCACGTTGCTTGGCACAGATGCCATCATCAACGCCTGCGTGCGACAGACAACCCTGGAAGTAACAAGGCTGGATGGGACCGTGACCAAGGAAGAAATAGCCGATGCACTGAACCGCGAACTGGGAGAGAGCTACAGGGTGGAAGCCGAGGCAGTCTTATCCACGAAAAAAATCTACGGCAGTATGCTGACTGCGACTCTTCGGCTGTCAACAACAGTAGCCAAGAAACTGCTCGATAAGGAGAATATACGCGTGAGCTGGTCGAACTGTCGCGTACGGGAAGTGATAAAGCCTACCAAGTGCTTCAGGTGCTAGCAATATGGTCACATATCAAAGAGATGCAACTCGGAAGTGGACAGGTCCAACTGCTGCATTAAGTGCGGCGCAGGAGGACACAAGGTGGACAAGTTCGCAGCGGCACCCTGCTGTAGCCTGTGCAAAGAAGTGGGCAGTAAAGTGGCAAACCACGTACCTGGGAGTAAGAAGTGCCCAGTATACGAAAAGGCATACCAAGCCCTTCTTCGAAAATGACGCTGAAGGTAATGCAGATTACCCTAAACCACTGCGAGACAGTACAAGACCTGCTGCTTCAGACGGAGCGTGAGGAAAAGATTGATGTAGTCATGATTCCTGACCAGCACAGGAACATAGATGGACTTTCCTGGAGGACAGATGCGACAGGCTCAGCAGCCATCTGAGCCTGTGGCAAACATCCCTTCCAGGAAGTCACGAAGCACCCCGAGGATAGCTTCGTGAGAGTCAAGATCAGCGGAGCATATTTCTACAGCTGTTACATGCCACCAAGCATGCCACAAGAAGAATTTGAGAGGATAGCAGACCGACTCACAGAGGACGCCGTGAAGCGAAGCCATCGAAGGAGGCTTTAACGTTTGGGCAGTAGAATGCGGCAGCAAAGAAACAAAGAAAAGAGGGCAAGCCCTCTTAAAAGCGTTCTCTTTGTTCGACCTAACTCTGTTAAACGGCGGAGAAAAACCAACATTCGTCAGAGGAGAAGCAAACTCGATGATCGATCTCACATTTGTCAGCGGTGGCCTTACCAAAGGTAATACCTGCTGGAGGGTGTCAGACATCTGTACACTAAGTGATCGTCGTGCCATCATCTGGGAAGTCATACGACAACAAAGATACAAGAATCGACCCATGAGGAAGAGAGTATTCACCGGATGGAAAACAAGCGACTTGGATGCAGATGCCATGCGCGCTTGTGTAGAAGATAGCCGTGCTGAAGGATTAACAGCCGAGGAGAAAATAGATGACGTAATGCGAAAGGTGGCAAATTCCTGTGACGCCGCCATGCCGTGGAGAAGAAATGGGAACCCGCACACACCAGTCTACTGGTGGAACGACAAAATTGCACAACTCCGTGCTAAATGTCACAAAGCAAGGAGGCTACCGCAACGAGCCAAAGGGAAACCCGCCTTCTACGAATTGGAGGAGAATTTCAAGCTGGCGCGGTCTAAACTGACCAAAGCTATAAAACGCAGCAAAAGGCGGTGCTGGACCGAGCTCCTCGATGTAGTGGACGAAGATCCGTGGGGAAGACCGTATAAGGTCGTCATGACTCGGCTCAAGAGTCAGTCACGGCAACAACAATCCACATGTCCCGAGCAACTGGCAAAGATCGTGAGTACACTTTTCCCGAAACCAGAGTAGTTCAGCTACCAAGTGCTGCAAGAAAACGAGCACATACCTCCGGTCACTAAAGAGGATCTACTTCTGGCCAAGAACAGAATCGGCAACAACAAGGCACCAGGGATGGACAACATCCCTAATGTAGCTTTGAAGACGGCAGTGAAGGCAGCTCCGGAGATGTTCTTAGACATGTGCAACCAATGCCTCGCAGAGGAAACTTTCCCCGAAAGATGGGAAAGGCAGAGACTTGTGCCATTACCCAAGGGCAACAAACCGCTGGATAACCCGTCATCCTATCGACCATTGTGTATGTTGGATTCGTAAGAGAAAACGCTCGAGAGGCTCATCTTTCACCGGATCGAAGCCGCCATTGGACACCTGCTAGTGGACGACCAGCATGGCTTCAGGAAGGGGAGATCCACACTCGACGCCATCAACCGAGTAGTCGGCAAAGGGAAAGAGGCAGTGGCCGGAAGGCGGTGGAATCGCGGAAGCAAGCAACAGGCAACAGTAATACTTAGCAGAGGTACCGCGGGGGACAACACGGGGCAATAAGAGGTTAGGGTTTTGGTTGGTAGGGCACCCTGCAAAGCCCGACACACGGGTACGCAAAACACCTATGGTGCATAAAGCATTTCCCCCCTCTTCTAGGGAAACACACACACGTTCGAGGCCATAGGGCACTCGAAACTCCTATGCCCTTTGTGTATATAATGGCTCGACGGCCCGTCTCTTACGCTGTACTGTTCCAACGCATTATGTTTTCCAAATGTAAAATTCTCGCGTACCATATAAGCGTTATGCAGAAAAGCTCAAGGAGGATTCTGTTTATAAAAATGCTCAAAGGTATCCGCCTGATTGGATATATGGATGATATCGCCCTATGGCTTCCTCCGCCCTATGACAATAGAAAAGGAAATCGTAGACAATAAGGCGGTAAAATATTTGAGAATAGTACATGACAACAGACTCATATTCTCGGAACAAATACGAAAAGCATTGCACACGACGGTCGGTGTCGCGTCATCCGCGAGTAGGGTGATAAGAAACTCTAGTGGCCCACTGTCATCAGAGATCGATGTTCATGCGTATAGCCAAAATCATCATGTTGTACGAAACCAAAATTTGGACAGAGCTACTGCGGTACGAGAAATATCGGAGATGAATAGCTATGATACAACTGAAGAAAACTCTTCATATTACATGCTTTTATCGTACGGTCTCAGACACCGCTGCCATCTTGGTCACAGGTATTATTTGTCGACCTCTTACCCAGAGAGCAGCAGGTTATCCATCAACAAACAACTGCCTACAGTAAAAAAAAAAAGGTAAGAGACGCCATCAGAGTCCACATCGTACAAATCTAGCAAGACAAAGAGCTGGATTTTTGTTCATTCGACCTCATCAATGCGGTTGGTACTTGAACTAATCGCCAACATGGTAAGGTAAATTATTTCCTGAGACAATTATTAACAGGACACCGTCTTTTCTGCGCTTACCTCTGCAAAGGAGGAAAAACGATAGCACCAGACATCTTTTTTTGTTAGAGGCTATTCGACCGCGTTCAATAGACCTTCTTCCAATGTGAGAAATGGTCAGCAGAAAGGCTGAGATTGGAGATGAAATTCGGAGAAGTTATGTCAGATAATATTCTATGGCTGATGTTCCAGAATGAGAATACGTGGACGAAGTTCTCAGTTTTTGTTGAGACGATTCTTCGCTGCAAACAGATTGAATATGATGTATACGTACATACCAATGTACAATGCTATTGTTTACATCACATTTAGATTGGATTCACCACAAATGAGAATCGTGACAATTTTCGCAACTAAAGTGTATTCTAAATATCTATTCAATATTCTAAAAAGTAGTGACTAAAAGAAAAACTGTGCGAAACAAAAGTTATTTGTTTTAGATCGTACATTCAGAATCTGTAATGAAAAATATATTTTTTTTATTTGAAAAGAACAAGTTGACCTTGAAAAGACCTTGAAAAAATAATGTGAATCGGAAGCAGATGTGACTACTGTATCAGCCCCTCCATGACTTAAACTTTTTAATTGAAACATTTTTTCTCAGTAATTTAGTTTTTCAGATATTCCAGGCAGCCGAAGAAAACGCCTCACCCTGTATAATATGTACCAGTGACGACGGTGGGACAGCTACACAAACTTATCTATCCCACCAAAAGACAATAAAAAATTCTGCAAGAAAAACGCCGGATGTGAAGTGCAAGCGTGCTGGTTTGAATGAATACAGAAAAGCGTAACGCATGGTCGAATGCCATAAGAAGTATGGAGTACAACGACCTATAAGGTGTAAAGAAATGGTACCACGTTTTAAGTACAATAAAATTTTGATTAGTACCTAGGTAATAATCTAAACTTTCAATGAAATTGAGACTACACCGTTTTATACAATAAAGATACGTGTAGACAAAAGAGAAAGATCAAATGTAAGGCGAAGCAAACGGGACATTTATAAAGCAGCTTAAAAACTATTGTCATTAATTTTTAGAATATCCTTTTTTTACGTGATATGTTTTTCTAAACATATTATTCAGATTTCGCCGATCAAAATGAGATGAAACATATTATAATTACAATCACATTAACTTATGTAATATTTATTGATGACATAAGTAAATGTGGTCGTAATTATATTGTATTTGGTCTCATTTTGAGTTTGAAAACGTTTCAGATGTAAAAAGGTTAAATTAAAAAAGTTATAGTATTGCGTTAAGAAGTACTAAGTCTTGAACTCTTATCAAAGGAGCCCCGCAGCGTGCCGCATTGAATGCCACATCGCACTCTTGTCTGGGACCAATGAAGGTAACATAGGCGTAGGAGCTGAGCAACAGCACTACGAGAGGAGCTGGCGAGTGGTTCTCCCACTACTCGCAATTTTACTGTAATGCTAAAAAAGCAGTAGAGTAAAATCGCCTTAAATGTCTCATAGCATGGATGCGATTTTTGACGCTTACGAAGTGAAAGGCACGGATTTCCAGTCTTTTGTATTCTACTGAACATAAGAGCCAGCACACAAGGAAGACCCCAGACAGAAGAGGTAGGTCAAATGCGAAGTGGACAAGTAAGACACTCAAAAATCAGCCTAAAAAGTATTTTCACAAGCTTCTTCAATTTTATTTTTTTTAACCTGAAATTTTTTTGAACACATAGTGAGATTTTGTCGATCAAAATAAAGCCAAATATAATATAATTACGACCGTAGTTTCCGCAAAATGTATAAGTCGTGCTGCAAAAACGACGATGAAAAAGTCTCAACCTAAATACCATCTATGAATTAGGAGATACGATTTCAGTTACGAAGAGAGAGATACGATTTGACTGACACTTGCGAACAGAGAGACACGATTTGCTTGACGCCACTAGGAAAAAAATCACTCGACTAATAACGTAAAAGCATAAGCCTGCATCGTCAATCCATGTGTAGGCAGAGTGTAGAATTTTTATTCGAACACTTATACCAATGCTCCTTCTGATTTTATAGAGTTAAAGTTTCGTCGACGAGTTCGACATTTGTATGTAGAACATAATCTATTGGCGACGGTTGCGTGGCTCAAATATTTAAAGGGGAAATCGTCTGATTTTTTTCTACGCCTATTTTGTTTATACGATTCGTCACCACCTTAATTCCTTAATTTTTCCCTATTATTAATCAATATATTATTCGCCCTTTAATTATCCGAGTCACGCAACCGTGGCCAAAAGATTATATTCAACATGCAAATGTCGAACTCGTCGATGAAATGTTAACTGCAGCAAATCAAAGGGAGCTTTGATATAAGTGTACGAATAAAGATGCTCGCTATGACCACTTTAAAATTTTGTTTTTAGAAATTACCAAGCAAGGTTAAGCGAGTTAAGAGGTTAAGCGTATGACACTAATAAGGAGTATCGAATTGACAGAAAATCAAATACTTGTAGCGAAGGTATAAGATACTTGTACCAACGAGCACATTCCTACCGAATAAAACCTAAATACTTTTGTTCCGACAAATTGATAGAAAAGTTAAAAAATTTTTCGCTTTTTTCATACCTGTCATATTATATTTGAGCAAAATTACTTTTTGGGCGTACAAGTGGTATATGTTGGATATAGTTTGTGCAGAATTGTTTTACCCCTGGATATCATCGTGCCATAAAAAGGTTGGCGTTTACACGTGTATCCATCTTGATCAATATTTTTCTGTTATTATTATTTCTAATGTGACTAATAATCTATTTTTCAATATACCCCGGGCCGTAATAAAATAAAATATGTTGTAGAATAAGTATCAGATAAGTAAATGTTGTAATTATATTGTGTTTAGTCTCACTTTTATTGGTAAGCCATGAGTAATAGGCTAATAAGCATTCAAATAAGCATTAAGCGTAAAAAAGAATAAATCAAAAAATGCATGTTTTTGCGTTAGGCTCTGTCAAGGCGTCAACTCTTTCCAAAGGAGTCCTAACAAGTACCGCATCTATATGTATAGCTCTGCCGCGAATGATTATCTACTGCTCCTAATGACGGTAAATATCGGCTATAACGTCATAATTATCAATGTTTCATTTAACACTACAATTAAATTGATTCAATGGTGATTTCAAATTTTTGAAAGATTCGCTCATTTAACGCAACTTTGAAATACAATTGTTGAATTCAAGAAACAAAGAATTATAGGGCCCTAAATCTGAATGTTTTTGTGCTGATTGGGAAATATTAGAGAAAAATAAATGTGAATTTAAATCATAGAACAAGTGATCTGCTTTTAAAGATCCGGAGAAGGAAGATCTGATGACTTTTAACGCTTGGAACAGTATTTCTGACTCATACGACCAATTAAAAAAACGAGCGTTTGGTGTTCTTCCCCTTTTCGGTTCTACATATTCGTGCGAACAATCTTTTTCGAACATGAACCTCATCAAGGTTAAATTCAAAAATCGTCTTCTTATCTACTGATAAGAATCTGGAATCGTGCTTAAAATTAAAAACCACATATAAACCTAACATAACTAAACTTTCGAAGCAGATGCACGGCCATAGTTCTGATTAATCAGAATTAAAATTTTTAATTTCATATAACATATCATTTTCATATCATATATCAACATATTAATATTATATATAAACAGTTTTATAATTTAACATTATAATAAAGAGTGAAGTATTTATCAATCATTATCATAATTTAGTTTTATGTACACCATACTTACAATTTAATTTCTATCAATAAATTAGGTCAATAATGATGTCAAATCGATCATAACTGATATCAAGTTTTAATCAGTGTACTTATGATTTAACCCTTTGCACTCGAGCGGCGCTGATCCGGCGCCCGGCCGGTTTGATGTGGCTTATACAGCGCCCAGCCGATTTTAAGTAACAACACGCGAGGGGCCGATGATGTTCCCGGCCGATTTGAAGTATCAAATGTTATAACGTTAGTAATAACTCGATATGTGGAAAAAAAGACGTGTATATTACAACTTGACCGACGAGGCTACGGTTATTGTTGTAGCTGTATACGATTTTAGCGGCATCGATTGCTGTGATCATTAGCCGCAACGAGGCTACGGTGGTACAACCTTTTCTAACTCGATTTGTTTCCAATAGAAAAAAACCAATACATTTTTTCAAACTGTTTTTTTTACCAATAACCTCGTAAAAAAAATTATTTGTGAAACCAATATATATGCAAAACAAAAATTGGAAAGGAAGACGCTATCTGCAAACTCGATATGGCGAAACTGATGTGATGTGAATAACGCAGAATTCTGGGCTTTAATTAATTTATTGCTGTAATAATCAATATGGGCATAATGCTAGTTTGCAGGAATAATGGACAAGGAATAGCGTCAGTTATATTCCTTTCTATTTGGATACATTTACACGAGACAGATTTAGCCAAATATTCTGGATGCTGCATTTAAAAAATATTTCAACACGCAACACAAATCCGGGAACGCGCCGCCAACGAGTATGTTACTTTTTCGACTATGTCAACTCAAAGTTCTTGGATTATTTTATACCGGGCGAGCATGTATGTGTAGGCGATTCAACGATAAAATTCAAGGGTCGAATTTCGTTCATCACATATAGTCCTAAGAAACATTCTTTCATTTTGTACAAGCTAGAAAAGACCAAAAAGGGCGAAAAGCCATTCAGCCATTTGCAATATCTAAAAACAGTTGTCGAGCAATTGAGAAGATCGTATCGTCCGCATCGTCAGCATCAGTAGCAAACGTCTACGTCGCATTCCGATAAAATCCGACTAAATGGATAGCTTTATATAATACTAAAAGGGCCACAAAGGGATCACAAGGTTTGCTCTGACCGCAACACGCCTGGAAGTAGGCGGGAAGTAACGTATTACTGCGATACGTGCTCTGATAAACCTAGGATACATCTTGGATATTGTTTTAAGAAATATCACACGAAAACTTATTACAAAGTGCAATATTTATAAAATTTTGTTCTTTTCGATATACAAATCAATAAATTGCTGAAATTTTATCATCTGTATACGCTTATTTGCTTATAAACGATTTTAAAGTACTTGTAAAACGTTTCCCTAATTTGGCCGAAATCGTATCGAGTTGCTGGTTTGCGCAAGCGAAAAAGGCCTCGAGTGCAAAGGGTTAAGTAGGCCCGAAAAATTAAACTGTATGGGAAACGCCTATGTATATAGATGTATAGGTACATGGTTCTTTGATACCATGATTTTTTGTTTTCCTTGACAAATTGGCTCTTCTCTCACAAAAGTTTGCCGAACCCTAATAAAGATGTAGAAACAACGCAGATGCAACTTAGAAAGCTGCTTCTTGATAACTCTTGTGGAGAATTTACTATACATACCGGAATTAACTATACCAAAAGAAATCGAAGTTTTCTATTTTCAGCGAATAAAAATCTCGCACGTCTAAAAAGTGCGGACCTAGTGTAGGTAGGTATGTAGGTGACTTTTGATTTTCACTCATAGAAAAAAGTAATGATTAAAAAGTCAAATATGAACATTTGACATAAGTACCCTACAAATTATTTAATAGCATTAATTAAAGCAATTAACAAGGTGTTTAAATAAATTAGCCAAGAGAGAAAAAATAAATATAGTTGAGGGGACAATAATTAATGGAAAGTTTGTAAAGTTAATATCAAGTTGTGTTATAACATTTCAAATATTTTAAACTAAATCAAATTTTTATGTCGTTTAATATCTTCAAAGAGTTGAATTAATCAAAATGATACATATTGTAACCTGGAGTTTTCTTACATAGTTTAATATCAACTGATTTTTTCTTTTTTTTTTATACTGGAATTATTCTCGATAAATAATTCTTGAAACACATTTATAAATTTTGCAACACTAATATCTATATCATTATTTAAAAAATTATAATGAGGTAGATAACCTTTTAGAATGCATTTTAATTGCACTGACTTGATATGCCAAGTAATCATCAGAAAAAGTTTTGTGTATTTTGTAATAAAATATATTATTTGTATAAAATTTATTCAAATTTGTTACATATTCCTTTGTTTTTTCAACTACAGGTACTGTATCTCACAGTCTGCCTTTAAGTTAACGTTTTCTACTTCTAGCTTTTTATATAATCATCTTTCTGTTTGAAGAGCATTATAATATACATTCGAATGATACAATATATACGTTGCACTATAATTTACGTAATATTATAACATTTTTTTTAAGCATAGAGATTTCATATCAAACAAGTCACAAATTTATGTATAACTATTATTATGTAGTATTAAGATATTTAGAAAATAAATGCATATTTATGTACGTGCTTTTGTCATTGAAAAAAAAAGCTATTGAAAATTAGAGAAAAATAATAAAATGAAAAAGTTATATACTGAAATGCGTTAAACAATATTTTTATATTAAGCAATTGTATCACGAAGATCGTCCATGGATGAAAGTAACGCATTTTTTATTTAGATGTAATACAAAAAGGGTCCTTATTCAACGTTGAAAAACTTTATAAAAATCATTAATAATATGGATGGCCGAAGAAAGTTGCAAACCTGCTAATAATAAGAGTTTTCAAAGTAAACAATAAAATTTACGTAAAATGGTTACACAGTTTAAATTTCCTCGCTATCTCGATTTTTTGCTAGCACCGAAACGTGTATAATTTTTGTTCATCCAAAATTACCACGACGAGAACATGGGTTAATAACCCCATCGTGTACTCGGTCAAGTTATATTTAATTCTCATGATTTCCTGGTTTGTCAACCTCAGTGTCTTGAAGCAGCTCTATAGTAATCTTAGATAATTCTAATTGAAAGCACTTGTATTTTAAAAGACTAAATCATCAAAATTAAACATAAAATATCAATAAATAGTAAAAATATACAGATAAACGTAGGTCTGGAAGTAAAGAATATAGTAAGTAACTGTAACTTTATCTATATACATTATTTCAAATATATAATAAATCGTGTTAACTTTAAGAGTGTTAAGTTGTCTAACTTTATTTATAATTTTTTAATCCACGCAATATAAATTAAACTGTAACTAAAATATTGATTTTTTATTTAAGAGCCCATATTATAAAAACCCATTATTAAAAACAAAACAAGCATAAGAAACTTACATACATATTCATAAATTAACGGCAGTTATATAAATATATAAAGTATTGATATAGTAAAAATGATAGAAAATTGAAGCTGTCAGCTTTCACAGATTAAAAATACAACAAAAAGTAAAAATCACTTTATAAATTAATTTCTTTTGTTGATTTACGCCTGCAAATAAACAAGAATTATGATTTCATATGTTAAAAAAGATGGAGTCATAAGTTCGCCATCTAGATCTTACTTTTACTGTGAATATATAATAAATTTTAATACGGTCAACCAACTTTTAAGATATTACGGTAATAATGAATAAAGTAATCACTATATTACCACCAACTAAATTAAGCATTAAACCAAACACGACCAATTACACATAAAAGCGTGACGAAAAAATAATAATTAAAATTGTCGTTTAAAAGAATAATCTTTCGAAAGTTCAATTTAAAAAGCAGAAAACGTATAGTAATAGATTCGAAGTAGGAAATTTATTTACATTATTATATCTAATAATACTTCGTTATCGTTCTAATTGCACGATAATGCTATCTGTCTGTTTACTTCTCTACGTTATAAACGCTACGATACGCAAGAGTATAATGGAATACCTAAGCATAATGAATTCATAGTGCATTTTTACAGCTTACTTTTTCTTTACACAAGCACTTTTCACCTAAGCGCATCATTCTTCCATTATTTTCAGTTTTTTGTATCCTGGTTTCAAATCTTTGACCAAGATTTTGTAAGTATTTTCAATCGAATAATATAAACGCATTAATTACATCGTGAATTTTTAACCGAATATCTTTCATCTTTAAGTGACAAATATTAAACAAAAGAACGTTGAATAATACGCTTTCCATACTCGTCTTTTAATTCAATTATGACGTTTGTAAAGTTATTCACTTAAGATGCTTATTTTCGAGAACACGTGCTCAATATTGTAAGAATATTGTTCTCATTCAAAATTTGAATCTTTTACTATATCCTGCTGTTGATAAATTCATTATTTGGGCAATTAACGTTACCAACGCAGATGGAACATATCCCTAAAAACCCTATCACATGTAGCAACGTCTCGACATGCAATACCGCCCTAAATATCCTGAAATTTTTCGAGATCGATGAAGACAGTTACGATTCCTTAATACGAGGTTAGATTCTAAATCTATATTAAAGACACCCGTCGGTGCCCGTACATCTAACAAATATCACACTTTGCATCGAATAATATTCCTGCGCTCTTAAAGTCAGTCCAATCATAGGCGATGCCACTTCGTGCGAATCATTCTTGGATGTTATGCCGGAGGTTACTCGTACGTGTCAATACACGATAAACGCAAACCGAACGCGGAACGCTTCACCGGTTTTGAGACGTGCCCGGGCACTTAGGTATTCGTGTACGTTTGTTATAGTATTCCTTCATTGTCTGCCCTCATGCTATTCTTTGATTTTTGACTCTGTATATTTCAACATCATTGATTCATCAATAGCGCGAAAATTTCTGTTTCAGCTCTCGAATCGTCCCTGGTCGGGGCTCTTACCTAAGGCCACGCACGGCTAGGGAAAATGGGCAGCAAGGAGAAGGTGGAGGCGGAACCGGAGGAGTTTTCTAAGGAGAAGGAGGAAAGAAAGCGATCTGGATCCACGTGCAGTGACGACTCGGAGGGTAAGAGGAAGAGGCGCAGTGCATGCAGCAAAGACAAGAGGAAGAAGTCCAAACGGAGGTGTAGCTCGAGTAGTTCCAGCTCATCCAGTGCCTCGAGCCGAGAACCTAAAGCTCATAGGAGTAGGAGTAAGAGGCACGATGGCAGGGTCAGTAAGTCAAAGGGATATGAGAATGGCATTGAGCACCAGAGAACAAACCCTTTTAATAAGGAGTACAGGGGAACATACAAGGGATATAAGCAGTTTTCTGACTATCGAAGAAAACGTGGAAATTTCAGTTTCCGACCGTACAAGCATTATAATTTTCAAGACAGGAACAGAAGGGGCGGGTACAACAATTATCAGTACAACAGATACGGGGAAAGATATGGAGAGGAGAGGAGGAATTATAGATTTTCGAGCCACAATAACAAGGAGTCTATTTACAACAGATCCAGGAGCAGAAGCAATCAGGAATCATGCTCTGATTATCAAAAGGGTGTGAAAGATGCTGGGGAATCTGTCAAAAAGGAAGAATCCAAAGGACATACAAAACACTTTAGGGCTTCTTCTAATGTGGATAAAACAGAAATGATAAAACATAAAGCAGAGATGGTGCATATAAAAGGAAAAGACAAAAGGACAGAGAATTTAGAAGAAAAGACTGACCGTGGGATTCATAAAAAAGTGAAGAGGAGAAGATCGGTGTCTTCTTCAAGTTCCTCCAGTGTTAGCAGCAGCAGTAGTGACAATAGTAGCACTAGCAGTAGCAGCAGTAGTAGCAGTAGCACTAGCGACAGTAGTAGTAGTAGTACCAATACCTCAGAAGATGAGAGAAGGCGCAAGAAAGCAAAGAAGAGGGCTAAGAAGTTGAAGAAAGCCATGAAGAGGCGTAAGAAGAAGAAGAAAATGAAGAAGAAACTGAAGAAAAAACTGAGAAAGTCGTCTGCAAAGAAGAAAACTCGTGACGTTGAAAAGCCCAAAGAAGGTGTTCTTAGGGACATACCTCCAGAGGTTACAGAAAAGGCAAAGGCGATGGCTCCGATGACAAAAGAGGAGTGGGAAAAGAAACAGAATGTGATGCGCAGAGTGTACGATGATGAAACTGGCCGGTACAGGTAAGGGCCACTTAGCACTATACGTTATAGCATTCCAAATCTTGTTAGCGTTGGAAATTTGTTCTGGAAACATGTTGTGTTGTTTTTCAATACATTTTGCATAGTCATGTAATAGCAATTAGCAATTATGAACAATGCTATAGTAAACAAACAGATATGAATTAGAGTTCATGTTGTATAATATAGAACCTTATTGGGTTTATAGAGCGACTAGAGTCAACAACATTTTTTACTAATTTTAATGAAATTGAGTAAAATAATATGTATACATCTAGAATAAACAGATGCATGATCATAATGGTTGGTATTCAGTCAGTATGAGAACGATATATGTAAAATTTCAAAGAATTGTGTACTTCAGTATATTCTGATAATAATGTGTATAGTTTGTCAATTGTCCTGGCATAATAACAAATTGTAGGGACCTCAGAATTTATGGTCCTAAATTCATATTCTATCACAAAAACTTTTTTTGTCACATTTAAAAGAACGATTATATGAAATGTTACAATTGAAACTTCATATTTTTTTGAAGTTTTATTAGCACTATTTACACATATTCTTTTCATAACCAGCTAACTATTTACAACTATGATTATGGTTACAAATATTGCAAACATAGACTAATTAATTTGCCAAATTTTATCCAAATTGACAAGGACTATAACTGGTTTCTTTTATAAAGATGTGCATCTTGAGGGTTTCTTTTATGCGTCTATAAATATATTAATAACAATCGAAGAGCGCTTTTGTATTGTAAAACTGGGGCCAACATTTACTTTTTCAGATTAATCAAAGGGGACGGAGAAGTGCTGGAAGAAATAGTTAGTCGAGAGCGTCACAAGGACATAAATAAGCAAGCAACCAAAGGAGATGGTGAATACTTCCAGGCGCGTTTGAGGATGAACGCATTATGAAATATTTTTTATATAATAAAGCATTGCTTTTTACATAATAATTATTTTATTGTCACTGTCAAAAATCCTATATTACATGTTTTGTATTCGCTGTCTGAGAGGAAATACTTATTTGTTGTTCATTTGAAGTATGCACTGTAATTCTGATATTACACATATGATACTTTCTGTATAGTATTAATGACCAAATATGTACGTATAACCGAAACCGAAATTATTTAAGATTCAAGAAAGTTTAATACAACCTCCGTTTTTTCCTAGGAAGTTCTTGGACATGTATGAAATAAAAAAAAAGTTTTTATTACACACAGACTCTGCACATGATGTAATGATATGTTGAAAAAGGTTTTATTATGCAGAATAAAAACAGCTTATGCAAATGGGCGATACAAAGTAGTACAAAGCAAATAATTAATTGCCAAGATGTACTGTACTTTTGGTTAGTTTAAAACTTACCATATTTGGATTAACATTGTTATTACAAGAAAAGTATAAAATATATTTTACATAATATTGAAGTAAATTTCGAAACTTTGATCATACTTAAAATATAGTCTTTTTGTATATTGTTTTTTTTTTATCTTTTTTATATACAGAATATTTTACAATACGGAGAATGCTCCTTAAAGCCTATAGGCTTTTAGAAATAACCTTTGCTACTGTTGTAAAACACAATTTTGCGTTGATTATATAGGGACCTTGTCTTATCGTTTACTTGCCATATCCTAAAGCAAAAAGATGACCTAATAGAAAAGACAGGAAATAGTTGCCGGAAAACTTGAATATGCAAACCCGTATATTTAGTTTCATTAATGTAAAAATTCATGTGAATATGAATTGTACCTTCCCACGTAACAGTCAATAAAACTGAATGAAATATGTTGTATGCCCATCCCGGTAGATCGGATTGTCGGTAATCCGTGCACGGCACAAAGGACACGAACGTTCTCTGTCAAGCCAAGTTGAAACGCACGTTTCACAGAAAATATGCTGGCAATGCAGTCTCACTGGCATTGAATATTCCTCATGACATATAGCACAAATTCCGCCGGAAGATCGTAGTTGTTCTTTGGTGGGAGGTATTCCCAGAATCTGAAAAGAATATTGCGTAAAAATGATAAATTTTGTATGTATGTGGAATATAATATACATATAATATACATATAATATACTTGATAATGCCATATTTCAGATAATTAGATTATATATAACTTATAAAAACATGGATCATTAACATACCACATTTTGCAATAATTTCTTAGCAGCTTTACGAAATAATTTTGCACAATAGAGAAAATCATTCACTTTGCTAACTGTGTATAGGAATGTTAAAATAACTCCCAGTATTTTTTCCGGCCCTTGATATGCTTCCAACAGATAATACAACCATGGTTGCACGGGTGCTACACATCGATAAAGTTGCGATGTGGCTTCCGTCATTAAATAATATTTTCCCTGACATGAAAAAGATGTTTATGCAGTATTTATATTGATGATATTTAAAGTGTGCTGATACAGTAAACTTTTGTACTTACTCGCTTTTGAAATGCCAAGAGTCTCACTGGTAGGCACGTCAAGATTATTTTAAGTATAATAGTAATGAGTTTCAGAACAAAATCCGTCACTATTACAGACCACAAAAGCTCCCAGATTGTAACTGGTTCCGTATATGGTGAAAATATATGAGTCTTAAACATAAAGTTGATAAACACAATGCATGCAGCAATATAGCATGCTATGATCAGAAGAGATATCCAGCTTCTATTATGCTGTTTGGAAATCTCACGCTTAAGAACATTATTGGCGTGGTTGAAAGTAGCCAGCAATACTATGAAATTAAATATTCCAGCTCTATGATCATAAATCCCTTTCGCAAGGAGGATGAACAGAAAAGGAATGTACTTCCGTAATACTTCTAACAGTGCACGTGTACCAGAGGTAATCCAAGGACGTTCAGTGGATGTTTGTCTTCGGCTGTTATTACTACTTTGACTTTCGACAACCTCATTAGCAGCTTCGCGAATGTTATTCAATAGATTATCAGTTGCTGTTGTTTCATGATGATGATCGTGCGTGCTGTGGTCATCCAAATCTGTGCTATCCATTGGCTGATCCTCAACAGTTATTACGTAACTATCATTATTAGATGGAGTTCTTTGTATTTGGTTCTGAAGTCTCTGAATGTTGAGTAGTGATGTCAGTGAAATACCAGGTTGCTGTTACAAAAATATTAATATTTCAAAATTGTTTAGTTAGACACACCACTGTCAAAAAGCAATTTGACAAAATTAGAAACTACATCACATATGATACATCACACTTTGCTCATGTAAGATGAAGTACTTAGCTTAGCAATATATATATCTACTTACACCTCTTGCATTTTCTAAGAGCAGTCTGATCTCGTCAATTGTGAAGGATATATTATCTGTGATAATTCTGGATTGCTCAAGGGTTGCAGTACTAAAATCGAAGCTTCTTGGATTTATTGGCGGTACATCAGAAAGTGGTTCATTTGAAGGATGCATCAATAACGGTCTATGTAATCTTCCAATGTCATTGGTATTAGGTACATGAGGGATGGTAGGGTTGTTAAGTACATCTACCATTTCTTGTGTGTATCTCATATCAGCATTACCCTCCGCCATTCTGCATCTGTAACATCAAAATATGTTTATTATGATTCAAGTGACAATAATGACACAATGTTCTATAAAATTAATGTAATAACAATGACCACATTGGTAGAAAAATAAACCCTTTTGTGCTAATTGATATCGTATTCTACTAGGAAATCTACAAATTTATATTTCAAATCGTAAATTACGAATTGATAGACATGCAGGATATTGACAAAAGTACGTGAATACGGAGAATATAATACTCGCGATGATAGTTCCTTATAAAAACATAAATTATCGTATGTATATTACCGTTAGGTTAGAGCTAAATGTTAGCTACTCAGCAGACAGTAGCAGTATGGATTAAGCATATGTTAAATCGTGAGACTAGAATTGCGTGTTTATCAACGTGATCATAATCAAACATTTTCTAGTTGTCGCCTCATCATCAAGGTATTTAAAAATTTGTAAATTACACAAAGGTTATGCTCGTACTTTCACAACTATTACATTTTACACGTTTATACGGTTATTCCCGTGAACCTTTATTGCGTTGTAATAATCGTTAAAACCTTAATTTCTCGCACACCAATTGTTTGTTAAAAATATTTCAAATTATGCCAATGGATGTTTTTGACGTGTAAAAATTGAAGATAAGAGACGCCATTTTTCTAATGTTAAACTCGTGGAATGCTAATTAGATATCCATTGGCATGCGTGCTACGCGCAACGTTTAAACTTGAATTTACACTTCTTTCAATCCGAATCGCAACAGAATCACATTTTATAAGCAGAATTGAGCCTTTTGCCTTTACATACTGTTAGAATATTACATGAAAATCATTAGCTTACTTAACGCAGATGTTATCGTCACTCGTGTAGAAAATTATCTATTAATACTGAAGTTCGCTAGTGCCTCCTGTATATACTTAATATAGGATGTGTAAAAAATCGTAAAACAAACGAAGTGATTTCACGTGCTATAATGCTTCAAAATTTCTGAAAAGGACTTTAGAAACTTGTCAAGTAGCACTTAATATATACTTTGGCTGAGTGTATCATTTTACGCGCATACTATGTTTTTTTATTTACGTTGATATCATTTATTTACTGTTTCTATTTGTGTTTCTGTTTGTGCATATTGAATGTAACAGAATTTATCAGTTTTAGTATATGTGCGTCAATGTGAAAATATAATTCATAATAGCGCATATTGTAGGAGCGTTTTGAGAATTTTTATTTAAATGTATTTCCCTCATATCTCCATAATTTTGGGATATTAAAAGAGAGTGGAGGAGAGAAATCATGGATGATGAGGTTGCTGAAGAGGGGGATACGGAGGACGAATGGTATGACGGTACGACCAGGGGAGAGAGGCGCGGACGAATCAGTGGCACGGACGAGGGTAGACAGACTTCACGAACAGAGGGTGTTAGAATGCGCAGGTGTGGAAGAACATGTGGCATGGAGAGAGTTAGTTAAGTTAGGTTAATCAGAGCTACGGTGGTGTAATGGACGGAGGCTCGAACTCACATGCGGGGAGACCCTACTTCGAATCTCGCCCATCATCTCTGGTTTTTCCATGTAATATGTATACTGTAGCTCTGGTGGTTCGACACACACCTTAAGCAGGTCTTAGGCCAGATGACCTTAGCAATCGGTGGAGAAAATGAATAAATAAGAAAAAAGCAAATTAATTATTTCGAGTGTTTGGTACACCGAAGTGCGGAAGGAGTCGCGATAGAGTCGCGTCTGGTAAGGTAAGTCACGGTGGAGCCGGTAGTATAGTCACGGTCGGTGAAGAAGGTTGCGGAGGAGGCCAGTAAGGTAAGTGGAGGAAAGTTGGTAGCGTAAGGCGGTAGAAACAGGTAGTTCAGAAGCAAAAAAGTGTGCCTAGAGCTAAAATATTTAGCGACTAATATATAACCGGCGTGCAATGTTTTAACCTTTTTCTTCCTTCTTTAACCTTTTAACACTTTGACGCCGGTGCGGATATTTGCTGTCCGTTCGGGACGGCGCGGCATCAAATTATACTGTTTAATGCTTGCGCCCTAATACCCACTAGCTGATTCGAATAGACCAAATTTCCAAAATTCTCAACGTTCCAAAATTCTAAAATTACCAATTTTTAAATTTAGGGAAACAATTATTGATTATCTACTGAAGAGTGTTGAGAATCCCCCTAGTGAAGAACTAATACTAAGTAGACGGAAAGAACATTTTTTAAGTTCATATCAAGGATCAGCGAGGAAGATGAGGAAAAGATGTAAAGTGTGTTACAAACGTTTAACAAACTTAAAAGGTACACAGTACGCCACAAACAAAACGAAAAAAGTAATGACCTTTTGTAGCAGTTGTCCGAATAAGCCGGCACTTTGTTTAAAATGTTTTAAAAAATTGCATCGGAAACATATATAGATATTTTAAATGTATTGATTAAATTATAAGTTATGTATTTTGTGTTGAATGTTTGATTATAAGGTAGAAATGTTAATGTATAATGTTAAATCGATAAAATTACATTCTGTACTACGTATTTTTTGATATACAAACGTGGCCCATCGGTGATACATGCCGCCCAATGGAACAATCAAGCATAGGCCACCGGTGGGTCAGGCCGCCCTATGGAACAGACAAGCATGGGCCACCGGTGAGTCATGCCGGCGCCAACGTGTTAATTCACTTCTTTTTTTATTATTTGTTTTCTAAGAAAAGTTTTTAGTCTGTCTTACCTATCACGACCGGTCATTTGACCGGTTGAACAATATATATCTTATAGAATTATATTGTTGTTACAAAGGGAAGGTAATGCCGTTGTGGCATAATTTTAACCAAAAATTGCGTTCCAGGTACTTCTTTACTGCACTTCCAAGTGTTTACATAAGGTGACCAACTTTTTTTACACGGAAAAGGAGTACAAATAAATTGAAAAAAAAATCGTAAATAAAATAAACATTTTATTCATCGCAATAATACACTATAATGATGATGCATGATAAAAACATTTGTATCATTTTATATTGTAATTATGCTTACATGTCTGTTAATTATTATTTAAATGAGTACTTTTCCATTGATTTCATATTTTTTTGTTAATGTATCATCGTCTAACAATATTTTGGAAATATCTAAACGGAAATATCCTTCACATTGAATTTTACGGAAAGTGCTGCAGTTAAAATATTAACATTCAATCGCGATTTCTGACTTGTCCAAAACTCATTGGCAATTAAAAAAAACTATCGTAACTGCTGCATAAGTTCCAGAGTAGCATGATGCAATTTGAACATGTGTAAATAAATGTTTACATGAAATATCGTCATGTCAAATACAAATATGTGACATAACACGCAACAAATTATTTTTTAAATATCGAAAGAAAGACATGTAGAAAGACACTTTTCGAGGGAGGACATCACTTACAAAAGGGGGACTGTTTTCCCTAAAGAAGGACGATTGGTCACCTTAGTCTATAGTTCTTGCTCGCCTATCGATCTTGCGATATTTATTTGCCAGATTAGTATCTGCAGTGGTCTGCAACCTCGGTCTGTTGAAAAATGTCGAGCAAATAGAAGGAAACTACTAAAATTGGCGAAACAGAATAATGACAACATGACATATTTGTCAACAAAATGATATCACTAAAATAATTATACTCTGACAATTTACAGGGATAAATCAAATAAAAAAGTACTGATTCTTAGTATAAGTTAATGAAAATGATATGGGTACACCGGAAACCATTAGATTTGTATAATAGTACCAAATTTGGTGTAGATGTGACCGACCAAATGGCCAGAAGTTACATGGTCAAATCTAAATCATGGAGATAGTTTTTACAGGTATTTTTCAATACCCTAGACTTAGCTGTGATATATGCATGGCTTTTATATAAAGAAATCACGGAACACAAATTTTCGAGGCAAAAATTTTTATTTTAATCGGGAGAAGAACTTGCCACCGAATATCAAAAAGGGCTACAGCTGGGTTAAGAAGATCAAACGACACTGGTCATAAATATAAGTACAGGTTCACGTGAACGGAATACAAGCGAGATAAAATATTGCAATGGCAATAACACTAATCAAATTTGTCTGAAATGTAAAAAGTACATATGTAGAAAATGTACAATCGAAAAGCCTGTTTATAAAAAATGCGATGAAAACGAATAAAATATAGGTTATGTGCTTCTGAATAAAAGAAACTATATTCTTATACTGCTAAAATGGGTATTATCTTCATTCTACATTAAAAAATATAGATTGTGCTAAAGTCCGGTCATTTACGGGCATATATAAGCATAAGTATATGTAAAGCGTCGACAGGAGTAGTGTTAAGAAAAATAGAGATAGATAACTGCACGCGTACACGAGATATTGCTTCAAATAGATAAGGTTTATTTTGATATATGTTTTGTATATTTTCTATGAGATTTTTTTTGTATAGTTTGCAATAATTCCATGTACGTATGTGTGCATCTCGATCTTGGACGTTCCACCGGCGAGTTGATGACTCTTGACCATATAATCGATGCTATATCCCCCAATGCCCGTGACATGCAGAAAATTATATGATTGAATCTCATGTCCTTCAATCCGTAGAACTTGTAACAGAGACATACATAATAAATTAATCTACAAGCTCAAAGTTATGCAAGATACGGAATATTATTGCTAGTTTTTATAAATGAGCGACTTTGGACATTTAGTAAGTCATTATGTAATTAATTAAATAATTAATAAGAATAACATATTTAATTATTGTGGTATTACATTGGTTACTTAGAAGTGGAAATATGTGCATTATGGAACGACTGTAATTAATCGACGAATATTTAAATTCTATTAGTAGATATATGCATGTTATATGGTACACCGCTATTTATTTTTAATATCTGAAAGTCTATACATTATTTTTGAAGCACGTTATTGGAGAAAAATAATTTTATTGCATATCCTCGACGTTATTTTGATATCTGCAATGTCGGATTCCGATTTATTTTATGAAAGATAAGTGGTTTGGTCATTTTCAATATTTTAATTTTGTTGTTTGAATACTGGCTACTTTTGGTTTATAACTTTTCTTTTAAATTACAGTAGCGATTATGACAATCTGCACTGTGTGTAATTTTTTCTATGAAATTGTTTCGAAATCTATTTCAGATATACGTTGTATGTGCACACTTTAATCCATAAAGTACTATTCAACGCTATAGTGTTTTCGTAAGATAATAATCCACTGCAATGACTCCATTCTTTATTTCCCATTAAAATTTGTATGGACCATTTTAGTAATATAGTTATATACTACTATACATTCCTATTTTTAAAATTTGTATGGACCATTTTAGTAATATAGTTATATACTAATATACATTCCTATTTTTATTTCTGTCATCAAAAGGTCTTTAAAAGCTGTGATGATTTAATAGATAGGGGTCAAACTTTTACGTGATAAATTCGAGTTTAAATCCTGTTACTCACCGATGATTTTCGAATATAATATGTATATTATAGTCCTGGTTGTTCAAAATCCACATTTAACAATAAGTCCTAAACTAAATCATTTTCGTTCATCGTTCAGACATTATTTATATGAATTTTTACTTGCCATATAAAAAAACAGTAGGACTAACAGCGAAAGTGTCTTACGTAAACATATAGAACAAACTATTTAATTAATGAAAAATGAAAGTTTGAGAAATATTTCGGCAGTTGACTGTCCAACTACAATTCCTCAACATGCTATCCATGTATCTGAATTTTTCCTATTTTATTTAAATACAATTTTTTAAACTTATATTTATAATAATTGTTATATCCATGAGTTTTTTAATAACAAAATGCTTGTTTTTTCAAATTATTTGCCGCAAGCAAAAAGAAGAAATGAAAAACTATGAAGGATAAAACAGATATGATCCTGATTCATCATGAATTGTGTAATATATGTCATGAACAGTATACCTGAAATGATTAGTTCAAGTGTAGTCTAAGGGTTAAAAGTGCTTATCCATATTTTGATAGAGTAAGAATTATTGCTTTTCGCAATAAAAATGTATATTATTTTATATAAATTTTATGCAAAAAGTTATGCATATGTTTTTGTAAATTACTGGTTATCCAAAGGTATAGTTTCAGTAATAATTATCACGGATTTAGATATTTTAATCACTATATATTTACTTTTTCGAATTTCATTAAATTTGCACAAAGGCATGATTAAAGAACTTCTTGTCAGCATAACTATTGGATAAAATATACAAACCTGAAATAGCGGAGCTGCAATTGCATTCTGGTCGGGAAATATGTTTTTCCCTTTGGCGTTTTTCATCGTGGAAGTCAGTATCCTGGTGATATTTTCAGACATCTGAGAACATTGGAAAGTCACGGCGTGTCGATTGATCGCAAAATTCGATAATCACAAATTGGGAACATAAATAAAAAATTTTCCACGCTCCACCGGACAGACGTTGCGAAGTTTTAGGTCAGCTGAAGCTGAGTAAGTTTGAAAATTCCTTTTCCCTCACGTTATCGAGTTTCAGATGATAGCAAAGTTTTATATGTTTCGGCAGAAAAGATATACTCCAAAGCTCTTAACTTCTTAATCAATGATTTCTCGTTAGAATAAATGTTTCAACAAATGTAATAATTTGTTTAACTTCTATTTATTGAGTCAATACTTATAATTAGTATATAATATAAACGCTATATATGCTCACCCCGAAGAAAAAGGATAGTGACCAAAAAATAAAATTATTCTGAGAAAATTCTATTTGACATTTATGTGTAGGTAGTTATTTATACTGTTAAAAAAATATTATACTCCAAGGATTTAGTTCACAAAATGTTTATATTTTTTAGTCAATACACTGTCCAGTTAATTGAAAATGTTTTTCTTTGTGCTTGAACTGATATTTCAACAAATGTTGATATGTTAAATTAATTCATATTATAAAAAGTAATTTTTATATTTACAAGAATTAAATGAAAAACATATTCATTTTAAAGGTAAAGAAATTGTATTTAAAGTAACATAGTTTATATAAGCATAATTGTATTCAAAGTAACATAGTTTGTAAACTAATTTTTATCGTAAAAAAAAAGAGTAATAAATGCAAGAAATGAAAAGGAATTAATTAAAATTCATGTTGTTATACTTAATTGGAAAGGTAGTATAGTATTCAATGGTTATGAAAGCGTAAATAATACAATTTGTGTATTTATGGGACTACCAGCTGCAATCCATCCGAGATTGAACGGACATATGTGTACGAAATAATAGGATAGAAAATTAAACTGATGGAAAAGCGTTAAATGATACATGAACTGAGATTGCAATAATGAATTGAACGAACATAATTTACTGTGAAATAAAGTGACTTTTACACGATAAAAAAGTTTTAAAGGAGAGTGACATTATAAAAGTTACCGCGAGTTACGTAGTATGGAACATCATAAATAAATTCCAAAAATTAGTAAAAGAAAGAATGAGATAAATCAATGAAGGGAATAAGGTACGTTGTATTGAAACGAACGGGAAAAATGTGTAGTCAAATAAACATATCATCACACCTGGATCATCAGTTTTGAACGTTAATTTCAAGAATTGTAGTCAACAAAGTATTTCCTGAGAAAACTGGGTACAAATACTTGTTATTATAATTAAAATGAAACTTAAATTTATGATAAAATTGTAAACTTGATTATTATAGGCTTTGAATCACATAAACTCTTTTGCATATTAGGAAATGAAGTTAAAATGGGAAACAGTGATCGAATTAAAAATAGGCATAAAAAACATATCAAATATTATACTGAGAATATATCGTGTCTGGACAAAGATTTTTTAGATGGAGAATATAACACATTTTTTATCATGATGCTTATCTAATTTCAATACCTTTATATTGGGATCTTCTGGTAGATGTTTTCTGGCATAATTCAGCAATGCTGTATAACGTGGATCGCAATATGTGGATTCCTTATGACCAATTAATGTACTCCCTTCTATTAGCGCTGCCATAAAATTCTTTAAATGCTCCGCTTCTGGTTTCCAGCCAAAAGAGCTTTGCAGTTTTGCTTGGAACTCCATACACTATTCAATACCAACAAATGAAACTAAATGGATATATGTTAAATCTTAAATAACGCGCAATCAAATTGCTGATCCGGAGTTGGAGTTTATTTTTTCGAAATACAATAGAATTGGATATTACTGGAATTCAATTTTATCCCAATAATGATTCAAATTTTATTTTTATCTGATTTATTACTTGGTAATCATTTCTATAGTTATTGAGATTACTTGAATAATAATGTAAGAAATCAGCGTTTATACTGTGTCCGTATTATAATCATCGTGTTTGTTGTTTGATTAGGATTAGGTTGTTTGAATAGTTCATTTCCATGCAAAATAAACCATGGAATGTTTAAAGTAATTTGGATGTGTTACATCTTAGCGATCGATAACGATTTTGATGTCTTCGTGATGTTATGTTAACACATTGCATATTTATCACCTACTGAGATCACCTACTTACTAATATCCTGAGTTTTAGCTGTTATATTGCTTCCTTATGATGAATGAACATTTGAAAGAAAACATATTGAAAACTTTAAAAAGTATGTATATACTACATATGCATACAAACAATTCATATGTATACGTAGTGATAGTGGAATCATGCAATACTACAAAATCAGCCCCAAGCCATGAAGTGAAAATATTGTGATAATGTAGGATTAGTGTACAATGTGTTAATAATTTTAATTTGATTTATAACTGAATATGCTACTGAAACAGTCCGTATTACCAGCATTTGTTTAACATTACTCAACACTATAATACGTTTTATATAACTGTTTGATGGTTAAATAAAATTGTTTATCATGTTTGCAGTCACTTCAATAATCACAAACAAAATTAAAATTAATATCTTCGAAAGATGTAAATAATTTTTCACAAAGTATATACATATTTCATTTTTCATAGTTCTTATGTATGTTAGGCTGCAAAAACCAACCACGACAAATTCTGGTTTTTGCAATTCAGCCAAAAATACTCTTAACGCACTCTGATAAGTGATGACGTGAATTGATATAAATAGCAATCTACTTTGAACGTTAGGGTAAACGAGAGATTTCTGCACATTCTTCATTGCGTAGTTTCAGTAAATGTATCATTAATATATCACAGTACAAGACTGTGAACGTATTGTTAAAAAAAACACATTTTATCGTGAATTGAATGAGTTGAAAAGACAAGCACTAAACCGGGTGATTTCTGCTGTTCTCGAGATAGAAGTTGGTTCATTATTTGGAGTACTATTTTATATTTCCTGTTATTGACGGATATACTCCAATCATTGTCTATCTCCTTCAATTTGTCCAATTCGCAATATAACCTCTTCATTAAAAAAAAACATATTTGCACTAAGAAAAAAAAGTATATATAAGTAAGTAAGTAAGTAAATATAAGTAAGTAATAAATAAAATTATAGTAAAACAATTAACAAAAAATAAAGTAAAACGGGATGTTACTTGCATTTTATTCCCACAGTAATTTTAATTGTATGCGTAAAAGAGCGTAAGTCAGTTTATGCAGAAAGCATGTAATTTTATTCCGTACAAATATAATTTATCGTTCAAAGTGATAGGTCTTGCTTTCTTTGCACTTATGACAAATAGCCGCAAATAGCAGATTTACAGCTGTAAAAATTAAGCTATAATGTCTAGAGCACAGCGAATATGCTGTTCAACCCATAACTTTAAACCGATTATTAATTCTTATTATACACCATTTTCTAAAAAGAAATAAGGGTAATCAGAGCAAAAAGTATACCTTATTGATTGCAATGCATTAGAAAACTTTTAATCGTTTAGAAAATGTTTAACAACTTTTTCCTATAGATATTACTATAGCAGGTTTTAATTTTTGAGATATCTACACAAATAATTTGGCTGTTTTTTCTTTTCGTTTAGGTTAGGTTTAAATTTAGTTTTTTATTTTTTCCCTGAGCATATAAAAAGATGTCTTTACATGTTTCACGTTTTAGTTTATAAATACAGTGAGGGAAGGAAGAAGTATAACTTGCATTTAATGTGATTATTCTACAGCATATATTTCAATACATAACCGTACGAGTCCCATGAGTTATTGAAAAAACATCGAAAACATTTAACTTTTACGAAAACAGCTAAGCAGCGCAATGGTGCTTTTCTTATTCTGTATCGACAAATGCCAGTCAGCGCGATAGTGCTTGTCTTAATTTATGTTTGTTGGTGCCAAGTAACGAGATTATGCTTCTTTTCACGTCGACAAACTTAATGTATTACTTGTATTATTTACATAAAGAAAACAGTTATGCGATGTACATGCGTCAGAAAAGTAGAACGCGTTATTTCGATAGACTATGAGTGCACCGTGAGTTGTCCATAGCGTTTATATGTGTTTTTTCACTGTGTTTTTTCGGCAACAAAATTTCAACAGCGCGATTACGCTGCTTGGGACTCAAAAGGATAATAAACTATGTTGCATCTAAAATAATAACTATGTTGCATCATAAATTGCATCTATGTTCAAAGCGGAAAGCAAAATGCGAATCATAGAACGATACTTTTAAGACAACTTGCGTGAATTATATTGGTCATGGCCGAGCAGTTCATTCTCACACTTCTTAATAATCGCTATATTCTCCATCTAGTTTTATTGGAATAGGAATTTTAGTCGACAGAACGACATTGTATGTGAGAACACCTAGCCACTAGTACACGGCTTAGATATTTAAGGTTAATAAATTTGAACTGTTCAATAAAATTAAGAATCGTAAAGATAAGGTGCTGAATTAAGCGGTATTTTCGAAAAAAGGCGTGGAAAAATTGCGCCTCGGGGTAACTGGACAGGGATCAGAACTTGGGACCTTTCGTTTTCCGGGACCTTCTCGTATCCCGCTCTAGTTACCCCAGTGTCCAAATTTTTTCTGGCCTTTCTTCGTGAGAGATGAAAGATATGGCTTAATTTACCACCTTATATGCATGTATGTATGTATATTTATTCTAAACCTTTCTCTTAGGGATACAGTCGTGTACAACATTTTCTTAAAGTACTACTTTACTGCTACCTTTCATCTTACACTCAATGTACTCTACGCATATTTTACATTCCTAGCTCACGACTCGTTTTTTATCGCCACTTCCTCTTCCTCTGACTGGCAGCTATCATCTCCTGGCGCCCGCTTTCTCCCTCTCTCACCATCTCTCTCTCCCTCCCTCCCCCCTCCATCTCCCTCACGCACACACACACACACTCCTCTCTCTCCCCTCCTTTTTTGAATTTCCGTTTTCTCTCGCTTGCTTCTCATCTCCTCTTCTTGCTCATTCCCTTTCTTTGACCTCTCTGCGTTTCTCTACATCTCTGATCCCCCCCCCCCATAGCTTTCCCCCACCGTCTATGCCCATTTTCCCCCCGTTCCTTGGCTACCCCTCCTCCCTCCAAATTTGCTTCCCCAGGCGTATTTCTACGTCTTTGTCTCTTCCCCGTAAATTTTATACCTCCTCTTTTCCGCTCCCTCCCAATACCACCCCTCCTTTACCTCACTTCTTAGCTTCCATCTTGTCAGTCTCCATCTATTTTTCCTCCACCCTTTCTTCAAGTACTCTGATTACCACGATTTTCCCGTACCTCGTTCCCCTTATCATTTCCCTCCTCTACTCTGTATCGTCCTCCTGCCACCTCTCCACTATTCCGTCGAACCCCCCTTCCCTTCCTTCTTCCCTCTTTTTTTTTACACTTTCTTGATCAGCACTCCCCTCTCCCCTTTTTCTATTCTTTCCTTTCTCTCCTCCTACAATCTCAATCCCGCCACCACCTTATATGTACAATTCTCAACTATATTGAACACTTAAAATTTAATGATCTTAATTATCTGAGCCGCGCATTAGTGGCTAGATGTTGTGGCTAGACACAATGTCGATCTGTCGACTAAAATTCTTATTCTAATAAAACCGGATAGAGAATATAGAAATTATTACAAAGTGTAAGAATTACTTGCTCGTTAATGACTGTTAAAAACGCGTTTTAAAAATTCGCGGATTCGTGCGCATTGCCGGCCGAGTAGCCTCGTAGATCACGGAGCGCGGGAGCTGATGCAGTTTGATGGCGTCGTATCCTCGAGGGGCGTGTACAGACGGACCCATTAATTTGTTCCTGGACCCCTGAAGGGGGGCGAGGAGAAGCTGGAATGCGATCGTGGAGGTGCCAAGTGGCAGAGACCGGCTGGATCTGGTTTACCAATTCTACGCTCAATATGCGCGCGATTTATAAATTGCGCAGAAACTTATAATCATGTTCGGTGTAATACATATGGATGTACATTGTAGCATTATTCATAAAAACTGGTGAATATGATAATACATAACCTAATATAAGTTATTGGCAGTATAAGGAGATGCAAAATGAGGGTATTAGCTTTAAACATTGAAAAAATGTCCTTCGAAAAGAAACTTTTGCATCTTAGTTGCTTCGTTGGAGTAACTGGCAAAGCAACTGATATTAGGAAGACATACAAAGTAACTAAGATGCAAAAGTTTCTTCTCGAAGGACATTTTTTCAATGTTTAAAGCTAATACCCTCATTTTCCATCTGGAGTAACTGGCAAAGCAACTGATATTAGGAAGACATACAAAGTAACTAAGATGCAAAAGTTTCTTCTCGAAGGACATTTTTTCAATGTTTAAAGCTAATACCCTCATTTTCCATCTGCTTATACTGCCAATAACTTGTATTTGGTTTCGTAATATCATATTCACCAGTTTTTATGAACAATGCTACAATGTACATCAATATGTATTACACCGACCATGATTATATGTTTCTGCGCAATTTGTAAATCGCGCGGATATCGAGCGTAGAATCGGTAAACCAGGTCCAGCCGATCCCTGCTACTTGGTTCCTCCATCATCGTATTCCATCTTGCCCCCCTTCAGGGTTTCAGGAACAAATTAATGGGTCTGTCTGTACGTTGCGAGCTTTGTAAAACCTTTTGTATTTTTAATTCCATTTCTATTTCTCATGTGGGTTTAATAAACCAATAATAAAGACAGTGTGACTAGTGGAAATCATTGAAACCCCAACAATGACCAATCACGCAAGTTGTTTTAAAAGTGTCAGGGACAATAAGGTTAGGGGTGCCTATGTACACATTGAACGATACTGCTTTTTTATCATCTTAGCAAAAATCACGAAGCACTAAATCAAGTGTTACTAAAATCGCTGCAAAATCCAAACTAGTCAATGAATTATTCCGAAATTTAGTATGGCATCGTTTGGCAGTTGCCGGTGTACGATATAATATAAATATTCTTCAGCAGCGTTACGTGCTTTAAACACGGATACTTGTTATACCGCCCTCGTGTATAGGAAGGTGTTACTTGGAAACTTGCTGTGTATAAAATATTTGAAGGTTACTGAATTCGATGTGGTGTACTCTTTTCCATGCCACTACTACAAAAACTGCTATACAGTTTAAAGTTTTCGGATCATCATATTGCTTCCACATTAGCAACACTGAAATTGCTTAATATGATTCTGAAAATTAGACTCACCCGATTGATCAGCAGTCGAAAAAAGTAAACAGCGCTATTTCAGCTGTTGCTCATTTGGTATAGTATACCTCAAAATAAAATTTAGTCACTATTATTTTTGACTTTGTTTAAAGTACACAATGTTAAACTTTAAATCCAACTATAAATAGTAGTGGTAAATTGAGCAATACCAAGCCTCACTTTTCTTCTGTTCGCTAGTCAGTAATAGTTTACATGTAATTTTCTACCTGTTGCAACGTCCCAGTTTTGGGTTCCGCAGCATATGCCAGACCTCCTGCCGCTAATGCTTGGTTAATGTCAAACCGAGAAGCGCCAACAATTTCCGTAACATGTGCACCTGGGATTCCTCCATGCTCATCACTGTTGCAAGTGTATTGACATAGATAAGTATTTACAGACAAATTCTCCTCGCAAGAAATACTGTGCCAGTACAAATAAATGTTTAAATGTACACCCAGAACTTGCAATATATACAACGATCAAACATAGGTAAATTCCCATCTGAGTAACTAGAATCTGTCTATCGTCAACAGGTTCACAGACAGATTTAAAACAAAACACGCTATCCTGTTACTTCCCTTTTTGTACCAGCCTTTTAATGATACCAATGATACAGTTAACCATCAACGATTCTAAAAAGGAAAACTAATCACCATCACATAACTTGCATTTCTACGCACCCTAATAATATAAGAAACTTATACATTGAATATTATCGTACACTTCTTTCTTCAAAGTTTGACTGAAAATTTAAATAGAATTTACAATATACGATTTGAAGGTTTTGAGTATCAATTTCCAGATGTTAGTACACAATTGATGATTTATACCCAAAGGATTTAGAACACATGGTTTCTAAACAAATACAAGTATGTATTTATCTTTAAATGCATTTTTTTATTAAATGCAAAACAAAAAATGCATTTTTCGTCAAAGAGATTTTTATTTGATCGGATGTAATGAAATAAAAACTCTCTAATTTATGTCTTTGGAGCGTCTTTTGATTATTACTTTAACCAATTTTGATATTCGTATCAACAGTTTATCTTTGATGTTTGCTGTTTTTTGATTTAATGCATATTATAGGACATTTTATCATGAAAATTCAGATCTTGGCCAGATAACTCAGATTTTGTTATTCCATTTATTTAAAATTTTATTTTTATTGTATTTGCATTTTTATTACATTGCTTTGCACAGACGGACCCATTAATTGTTCCCGAACCCCTCAAGGGAGGCAAGGAGAAGCTAGAATATGATCGTGGCGGTGTCAGCTTCGTTGGAGTAACTGATGAAGCAATTGATATTAGGAAGACATGCAAAGTAACTAAGATGTTAAAGTTTCTTCTCGAAGGACATTTTTTCAATGTTTAAAGCTAATACCCTCATTTACCATCTCCTTATACTGCCAATAACTTATATTAGGTTTCGTAATATCATATTCACCAGTTTTTATGAACAATGCTACAATGTATATCAATATATATTACACCGACCATGATTATAAGTTTCTGCGCAGTTTGTAAATCGCGCGGATATCGAGCGCAGAATCGGTAAATCAGGTCCACTCCGTCTCTGCCACTTGGCACCTCCACCATCGCATTCTAGCTTCTCCTTGCCCCCCTTCAGGGGTCTTGGAACAAATTAATGGGTCCGTCTGAACAAATTAATGATTCTGTGTACACATCCATACATAGCATGTGGTGCGTATCTTAAATTATTTGTATAATGGAGTTTCTTATATAAATAATGAATTGCAAATAATGTTATATCTATGCTTGGAAATATAACTATGTAAGTGTTTAAGATTGATATAATATAAACTGATACTTTATGTATTTTTTTCTCTTTTCCTTTAATTAAATGATTGCAGTTTGATTGTTAAAAATAAAAATAGAGTGTGTAACTTTTCAAATGTTGCCCAGTTCAGTCCACGCAAACGTGGCGCAACGTTCCTTTTTAGTATATCGGGAATCAATGATTAAGGACGGAGCTCTCAATATGCGATAGGGAAAACATGGAATATGACCGTAGTAGTCTCAAGTAACAGCGGCTAATTGTTTCGGTCTTTTCGACCTTTCGATCGTTACACGTGCGATTTTCGAACTGTACAGAAATTTATAATTATAGTCGTTATGATACACATTCACTTATTTGACACATTAAGCGCCATATCAGGTGCCTTTTGACTGACAGTTTACTTTTCGTCCAGGCCGCATTAGTATATATTGAATGATAATATAATATTTAAAAAATCATATTCTACTAATACATTGTAAATAATTTCAAAATCATATCATGAATGTATCTAAATATTAGTTTAAAAAATATTTTTTTAAGTTTTATTGAAACATGGTAAAGATAAAAATGATTGTTGCAGGTTTCATAAAATCTTACAAGTTTTTTAGGCAAGTTTCTGGCAATTTCTTATTTAAATATTTGAAACAATTTCTATCCAAATTTAATGTCTTTGCAGCATTATTTGTAATATCTTTGCACTTTAGACATTTTACTAGTTTTTTATTACTATATACTATAGAAAGGAAAAGGGGCTTGGCGCTTAACGTGTTAATCGTATTACTCATAGAAACGTCTGTACATAATATTATAGAACCTAATATAACATGTCAGTATAAGGTGATGGAAAAGAAATGGATTATTTTTGAAAATTAAAAAAATGTCCTTTAAGAAGGAACTTTCAAATCAAATTTCTTTTGTATAACGATTTCGTACGAGTAACTGATGCTGCAATTGTTCTAAAGCAAACTTAATTGTGGTTCAATATCAAACTTGTAATGTAATATAAATTTCGAATAAAAGCTTCACATAAACAAAATCTGACAAGGATTACATTACATGATTGTGCAACACGTATGGTGGACCAACAATTAATCGCCTTTTATTAGAAATATAATATATTTTGTTTTTCAGAGCTATGACACAGTTCTTCAATCAATATACGGATAAAAAGTCTTTTCTCACATGTATTTTCTGTATGGCGTGCTATTTACAGCAACAGCGACATACACACTAACCAGAGCTGTGATAAAGGGAGTAGGGGAAATATATTGCCACTGAGTGACATAAAGTAGACGATGCGTCGAACATCGTGTAAATGGCGCAGTTCATATTTATTTTTTTTACTTTTGAGGATAAACTTTTCAATTATACTAAAGTTCTGCTATCATTTTACAGTGTGTCGTTCGGTGTCGTAGATGGTGGAGATAGAATAAATATAGTTAATAGATAGATAGATAGATAGATAGATAGAATAAATACCTCGACTGCCATGTTTGATACCGAGATTATATAGATAGTAAACCCGGTAGTCCAGAACCCATCTTAAAACATAAATTCCTAACAAATGACCTAATCGGTCAAAGTAAGCTTATGAATCTCGTTGTTACCTCGACTACTAAGCTTTTTATAGCCTCCGATTTCTCATTACGTTGATTGTATCTTTTCACAGAAAACTGAAAGAAAAGCACTTAAAAGATCTAACGGGAATCAAGAACTAAAATCAGATGCAATAGAGAACAATTTCTATTGTAAAACGCATTTTTAATGTCATAATCTACCTACACACGTATTCAAATTAACTAGACGTAAGAATTTACTATACGTTTTATTAAATAAATTTTTTGCTAAATAAATTATTTATTAAGTAAATTATACATCAGGATCTAAATGATTCAAAATTCAATTTATCTCATTGACGTGTCTAACAAATACTAGGCAAATTACTACTGAAGTGTCAGGTCGTTGTCAACTGTGGGAAATCTCAGTTTATCTATAATATATGCAAGCAGTTTATAACTCCGCGTTTCTGAAATCGCATTTCACTTTAACACGATTATAGAATCAAGAAATTTTCTGTATTTGCTGATTTTCCGATAAGTTTATTACAAATGCTTCTAAAACCATGTGAATGTTTAAAGTACTTTTTTGTATTATGTACTTGTATTAACACATTGTTGACCGGTAATTTTTCTGAAAAATTACCTCATGTCACCGGCTACTATTTTGTAATTGGATGTGGGAATGAAACAATATAAATAAACTTCAAAATTTAAACGACTGAATCAAAAAAACCACCATCAAAAAATAAAGCCGTTACCTCATTGATAGTCGGCGCGTCATCAAATTCAATAGTTGCATGAGGAGCATTTAAATAATTCCCTAAGTTTGGTGTGAAATCTTGTTCGTTCCACTCTTCTTAAAATTCGTTGTCACTATCAGATTCTATTATATTTATTGTTTGATATTTTGGTGGCCTAATATCAGATTCACTATCCTTTGATACAGTATCATTTTCCCTCATCGTTTCTTTAAAAGTTTTTTTAACTGTTAAATTTTTTTTACAACAAAGAACTTAGAGCGTCTTAGCACGAGACATAGTTTGAGTTATACTGACGAATAATTGCACTGTGTGATCGCCAACAGGGAAAACATTGGCGATGCGAAAAAAGAAGCACATCACGAGTTTACTCGTGGCCGGTCAGCAACGTTTGGCCACAAGAACACGAGTTAACTCGTGACCCACTGTGTGATCGCCAACAGGGAAAACATTGGCGATGCGAAAAAAGAAGCACATCACGAGTTTACTCGTGGCCGGTCAGCAACGTTTGGCCACAAGAACACGAGTTAACTCGTGACCGGTCAACAATGTGTTAATAGGCAGAATAGGGAATGTAAATATTTCTATTATATAAAATGACTTGTATTTTTATTTAATAGAACATTTGGTATTTAAAAAAATATAATTCATAATTAGAAAAATAATAATATTTCGAAAAATCCTTCGTGTAATTTTAATACGTATTTCTGATCCATAAAAATACAGAAAAGATATGCGAAAAATTCTACAGACTATGCAGGACTTATATTCTCGTACACAATTTTTCAAATAATAGTAATATTCATATTATTATTACCTGCCCGATGTAATATCACTAATAAAATGTATATTCTCACTTGTATGACCACCAAGCAAGTTCCTTGAAAAATAGCAACAAATATAGTATATCCCCAATTGATTAAATATTTTCCATTTCTACTTAAAAATTCATCTGGTTTTCAGGATTAGGTGGCGTATCGATAAATGTAAAAAGTAAGAAGTAACGGTTTAAGAGGTACTTACGCGTTTAAAACAATATAAAGTCTGAGAAAGTCAGCAGCGGATTTCTTACGAGCGTTGACTGTTTTAAATGTAGTTCCCAAACAGTCGACCAAAAATTGTGCCCAGTCACCGTCGCCGCTTACATTCGTTACACCGGTGACTTCATTTATTAGACCGGCGAATGCAGGTAACGTAGCCAGCAGCTCCATGCTGTCTTCGTATACGTACTTGGAAAACAAAATTTTTCAAAAATTATTTTAACGTAAGATAGTATTCAAATTTCGTGCATATGAAAATTATTGCATTCTCCTTTTCACGATATAGCAAGACTCTGTGCACGTTATAGGAAAAGTTGTGTGGAAGGGGTAAAAAGAAATAATTATATAAATCGTAAAAAAAAATAAAGACTCTTATTTTGTGGTGTAATATATAATGATGTATGATATCTGTTGATATAGATGCAACATGGGTTTAAGTAAGACTTAAATTTTCTTTCACACGATAGAATTTTGACACAAAAGTCGTATTAAAGTATGAAATAAATCGGCATAGTCCATTACACAACGATGATATACGGAGTATTAATTCTATTTTTATACAATGAATACGTTTACGAACAATGCATGGACGGAAGGACGGTGTACAATAAAAATATCATGTACGTGTAAAATGAGTATTATGTTTTGATCATAAAAATTTTTAAATATAATATAAAAGACCAATTGAGACGTGTTCAAACAAATTATATAAAAATTTATGTTGAAATCTTTATTTTGTTATTGTGCGTCTATATGTACTTTTAATCTCATAAACCTTGTGCACATTCCGACATAATATTGGCATAATGGTAAATGTATTGTCCCTTCACATTTGGAGATATATATTAGTTACAAAAAACATACATATTATTTTTTTGAGAATATGTAGTAACCCTAACAGTCAATTTTAATAATTTCTTTTAATCGGATCCAGTTTTAAGAATCTTAAATAAAAACTTTATCTCTTAAATGTAAAATAAAGCAAAGGCGTTTAAATGATTGAATTGTTGATTATACATTATATCAATGTAAATCCAGCGAATGTTTCTGTTCATTGCAGGTAGTAACAATTTTAAAGAAAACTACTAACAGGCGGTACCATATCTGGAAATATATACATATATAGAATGATATATCATGATAGATAGAGAGCCGATTTCTGAAAACATTTAATTTTAATAATGGTCCGTCTTCGGAGATGCAATTCACAGAGATTCTTCTATACCTCCCAATATGTATGACTCATGGCGCCTTTCATCAGCGCTTCCCTTGCGTGCTTGTTTGCATCAAGTATCATAAGGCTCACGCACCATTTTTCCAGTGGCATTAGATTTTTTGGCAACGTTCGTAAGACTGAACCAACAACTCCTCCGCCCGGTCCTGACCACCATTCCTTTCGTCTCTGTCGTCTAGACGTCCAATCGGATATCAACCAAGCAACTTGTTCCTGTGTTGGTACGTCGCCGGTCAAAAGTAGCCAAAACACTGCTTCGATGCTCGGCGAATTTCCTTGGCGTGGCAGAAGCGCGATCACTTCTGATATGCTCAATCCGCGATACCTGATCTTAAACGTTTGATAGATAGAATTTTGATTTCGGAGAACGTTGAATTAGAATTTTGTATATAAAAAGCTGACAAAAATTGTAGAACGTTTGTGTAAAGATTGTAATTGCGGTAGAACTTAAGAAGAGGTCGTTAACACTACAGAAAGTCAATTATGAAAAATAGGTAAACACTGTATTAATTTTCTATAACTTACAGTGAATTTAACCCCTTGCCCTATGATTTAAGTTCTAACAGCGTGGGTTCGAAACGAAAACAAGGCCGCCCAGCCTTCGACAGTTCGGTAAATCGGTCCTAAATTGTACTAATCGGACATTACTTACGGAGTACATGTGTAAGATACAACTGGTTTAATTTTGTAAGTTATTTGATAAATAATTATAAACAAATCGTACCTATTAGGAAAATATAATGATGTTTACATTTGGCTCGACCGACATACCACAGGCCAGGGTTTGATAATCAGTTTTGGCCTGAATACCTGACCACGAATCTCACACGTGGTTGTAGGGCAAATGATTAAAGCAGGGTTTCCCAAAGTTTTACATTAGATGGGCCAAACTGTAACTTCCAAAATACTCGATGGGTCAAAAAGAAGTGTTATAAAGATTGTTTCCAAATCGATAAAATGTAAAGTAAATATTTATATTAATTTTATAACATAATCATTCTTTATTTATGACAATAATTATTCTCTATTACAAATTCTTTATTGATACACTTAAAAAATAATTAAACAAGAATAACGAAATAATTCTAAATCAGAAAAGAAAAATAATAAATTCATCAAACCGGAGTGTGACTTGCTCAATTGTTTTCTTTTAATACCTTCGAGCCTGGATTCTAAGTTGATTGAATGTATTCTTCACGCGGCTTGTAAATGTTGATGAATTAATTTTTATGTCAATTAGATCTTATGGATTATGGATTAATCTTCATGATAAAATTCATTTCTTTTAATGAAAATATAAATTATCTCTATAAATTCAAAATGGCGGATAATCTAACATCATGGATTACTTTTCTAAGATTTGTGAATGGCACTTTGGAAACATCTGCTTTAAAATAACGTTGCGTTAACGTGCTTTGTTCTAAATCAGATATTGTTTTTTTCTTTGATTTACAGATTACAATAAATGAAGAGAACATTTGCGGGCGTCAAATGGACTGTGCGTACTCAACTTTTCCCTTCTCCTTTAATAACATGAAATAACATATAAAGTAAGATTAAAGTTTCAACATGCTTGTCAATAAGTAGTATTGCATGTTTAGTTCTTAAGACGTATAATCCACAGAGGGAGTTCCACTTATGGTCTACATCGATCATAATAAAATTGAACAAGGTAAAGGGTGTGTTATAGACACAGGTGACCTCCAGTTATAAGAAATAGGCGCGTCAAATATAATGAATTCGAATATAAAGATATGAAGAATTTAAGACTTTATATTCGGAGATAAAATGTATAGACCAAAATTTCTTAAAAATCAGTAAAATATTTATTTCAGATGCAGCTTGTTAAAGAAACTTTTTTGCTGCAAATTAAAAAAAAATAATGGCATCAAATAAAAACAAGAACATTCTTTATTGCAAATGTATTATTATGGAGATAACTCTGGGACAAACGCGTACGCACGCATACTCTCATTCATATTTATCACAATATACGCTGGCTTTATAAAGAACACGAAGAAGATGCCTTCGATTTATAATTTTTTATTATTCTTGATAAGATCGTGTATATTTGTGAGTACATGTTATATGCATAAGTGGTAAAGTGCAACTCCTTGATTATACAAGGGTGAAGATGATTTTGAGCTGGGCACGCTTATTCCCACCTTTGATGCTAGTTCAGTCCTCATATTTAGATTTTTCACGTCACGCATTGCAAAGTAGGATTTCTGTGTTTACAGTGAATCTAGCAAACTGTACGATTCACTGCTCTGGCGTACCACGATTTTATCTATGTTTACGCCAATGCTGGTTGGCTCGCTTTTCTTATATAGTACTTTCATTCAGTTTCGAGACTGCTCATTTATGGCTCTTGTCACGCGGTCGGATTAGTACGGATATCCGCTACAGTGAATATTACGTTAGTACCGGAAATACGTGTAAGAAGAGGTGCACGTTTTTCTATTTGATTAATTCGATATATGATATATTCCTGCTAGAGTTCTACTACTTTACGGCCAACAGTATTTGTCAGTTATATTATTAGTACCCTTATTAATTGCATTTTATTTGTTTCAATATAACTTCAAAATATATTGTTATTATTATTATTATATTAGATTAAAAATTTTTAATACAAAATCTGGAAAGAAGTAAATACAGGAAGTTCAAGAAGTTTATTCAAATCTGATTCTGACTTGTGAAATTTTTTACGGTAGAATCAGGTAATGATTTGTAGTATAAGTGTGAAAAATGATGAAATCAGTGATCTGTAGTCACTCGTATATGGACTAGAATAAAGATAATTTTACTATACAATCAGATTTTTACTATAATACTGAACGTATAATTTCTTTATTCCTTGCGTTAAAAACGAGTTACTAGTCCGCAGAAGCTGTAATAATTATCTAACATTTTTTCAGAAGTATTTCATTTTTCATAGATGTTTTAATACTTCTGGAACATTTGATTCGTTATAGCATAAAACATACTCCTGCAAATAGTTTAACTTCATATTTTCAGTAAACAGAGATTGTGAGTGTCAATAATAGATATTTGAAATAAGCATGGGGATACTGATCTATTTAGAATGTTTTACAATTTAAGGAATGCGATACTCACTCTTAGAAATCGTCAACTTACTCCGTATTTCAAATCAACTTCAGAAGTCTCCCTCACCATCGTGTTCACTTCACTTAATCCTCGATACATATCGTTGACGGTGATATTATTGATTACACATTTTCCATGTTGCCGTCTAAAATTTCGTAGAAGGTCATAATGCACGGGGATTTTTTCGCACAAAGCTTCCTTCAGGTCTACGCTTTTACTAGGAGTCCCTCTTGTCGTACTCACCTTAATATCCAATTGTATATTTTTTTTTTTGATACTCCATGCATTTCTTGGCTTTAAGTTTACAGAGTGAGACAGAGAAATGAGTGATTAAAAAAATCATTAACAAACATGAGGAATTATTTTTAAAACTTATACGTGGAACTACGATATGTAGTATTCCCCTTTTTGCAATTTTACAATATACAGGCTGATTTAAAGAAAAAAATAATAAAAAGAAATCATTTATGAGCATTAGAAATTTTATTCATCAACTTATTTGTACGTAAAAATTTATAGAAAAATTGACTTACAATTGGTTTGTATTTGGGTGCAAAAAATATAATTTCCTTTTAATGCATTTGTAAAAAAACCGTGAGCGGTAGTTTTTTTTTTCATTAGAGAATTCGTTATTTGCAATGACATATTGTCCTTATTGCGTGTTTTTTCTTTTGTATAAATTCCAATTTAGTGTGCATATACGTTCAGCTATCTCTTTTATTGCTACTAATTTAGGAAGCAGCTTTAAAAATTAAAATTTACAATCCCTGAATAAAGGTTATACATCAACCATAATAATACCAGTGTAATTAGAAATAACCTTATTTCAAAATTACGAAAGAAATATATAATCGCAGTTTAATGAACATTTTAAATTTAAGCATTAAAAATTGGGTTCATAATATTAGAAATTGTGCATAAATGAGCCCCATAGTGAAAAGGCTGAATTACTTGAAAACGTTTTATTCCATATATTCTAATATTGTAATTAAGTTAGTATACTGATCTTTTTTTTACTCGGTGGATAAATGTGTGCGGAAAAGTGTGCAAAACAATGTCTCCTATAATAAAATAGGAGAACCCGTTGGGTACAGCAATTGATCAAGTTATGTCAGAATCGTCTAAAAGGACAGTTATCTATATTGGTAATGTGATGTCATAATCTGCATATTTGACATGCGTCATATTCTATAGCATTGATTCTGTATTTATTTCTATTCTATTTGTGAATTTTTCATTATCTTTCGCTTTCTTATAATTCAACTTCATATTGGGGGCCAGCAGAGTTTCCTGCAGTTTTATAAATTTCCACTAAGAAAACTGAATACATACATATCATAATGTATTATAATCACAATTACAGGTTTATTAAGTATAGAATTAAGTGTATTTTTTCGAAATAAAACGACCAGTAAGTTTTTTAAACTAATTATATGATGAAATTCTACATTTTTGCATTGAGTATAGATGCAACGGACACTATCCTTCTAATGAGTTTAAATAGGATGTAGATATTTTAAATTGCATAAAACGGGGATATTCTTTTATTTCGTTTTATTGCGCGATAGATGACTATGCTGATTTTATTATCTAAACTTTATTACCTTTTATTAGCTTCATGACAAAATCACAGATGTAAAGGTTAAGCTTTCATAACCGTCATTTTAGATCCGCAATTGATTTAATGAAAAATAATCTTTTTTGCAAGCAAAACAATTCTGACCGTTAATGTATGCCGGTGATATCCATTTTCTGCGTGGATACGATTATTCTTGTTACTTTTCATCAAAGCAGATTGCAGTGCCTGATAGTGGAATCCTCTGTACAGCTGAATCATTCTGTGGATTATTCTACATGGGTCATAATAAGCCTTGACAGTGTATTCGTGCACAGGTAATTACGTATAAAATCATCGTGATCATATTTTACAATGTATTGTGTGAAAAATGTAGCTACACGGAGATTTTGAGGACCGTAAAATAAACAGGCTCGAACTGCAATTTCACTAAATTACGTCCTAGCTGACCTCAAATGTTCCTTTCGTTGCTTTGAAATTTACGCAAACTTCAAACTGTTTCACGCGTGTAGCCGCTATACGTAGTCGAGTAGTAATTTTTTTTTTTTTTTTTTTTTTTTTATTCATTTTTCGGCACCGACTGCTAAGGTCATATGGCCTAGGACCTACTGTTTA